>JAWNNL010000911.1:0-22003 GCA_035045005.1 Liodrosophila aerea | reverse complement strand
AGTGGTCGGGCTTGTATGGAGCCGCGGCCATAAATACTTCTAGATGTGCTATCGCTCTGAAACTTTTACCAAAAATCTATAAAAATATTATAAATATATAGTAAAAAAATTGACTAGATCGTATCGCTATATCCTGTACTTTCCATGGAATGATTGCCTCAGTAAGTGCACTTACATGAGAAAGCAGTCATAAATTCGGTAATTCATAAATTCAGGCTGATATTTTTACTGTAAGTTATTTACAAACCTAGATCTATAATACATACATGTGTGTGATTGCTTATTTCCACCCCCACGCACACCCCCTCAGATAACAGACAAATAATTTTAGAAATATACATATGTATATATTTTTTATGTGAAAAACAAACAAAACAAAATCAAATTCTTTTTAAATTGTTTCATTTAATAAAGAATTATAATTTCTTTACACTCTAGCCAATTACAATATTTTTTAAAAAATGTCGTTTGTTTTCGCTTAACGATTTGCCAAAACAATACAAGCTTTTTACAAATGTAGCTTATCCGTTTTTCCAATTCTTTAAAAATCCCCTCGATTCCCTTATTTCTTATGTCCTTAATTCCGCATTCTTTACGCAAAATGTTAAAAACATGTTTTCAAAAATACTCGCCTTGATTATTGGTACCTAAGCAAATATTTAAATAATAAAACAAAAAAATACTCCGAAAACATAGAACACAAATCAAATAACGAAAATACAACAACAAACTACAACGGCAACAACAATACTATAACAGACACAGAACAAAAGAGTGCGTCCCTCCTAGATAGAGCGGCTGAAAAATAAATGAGGTTAGGTTGCATTTTGCAATGGTACATGAAAATTCGCCGGTTTTCGCAGATGAAATTAACATTTTTATAATCTTGAAATATTAATAAATAATAGGATGTATACTTCATTGGGGGACAAACGGGGGGAAATAGTTAAAACTTTACCTAAACTTTGTAATGCACAACAAACACGAAATAAAAAAGACGCACTTCTTTAACAAAGATGTACACAAGACACAGCACAAGTTATTTATATATTTATCTGTATAAATAAAGTATATACCAATATGAACGATATTCATTGTAATCGTATTTGGTTTACCCGTGTTTAATACGTTATTTTACGTTTTTAAATTCGGTGTGTTGCACTGCACTGATGACAAATTGCAAAAACGTAAACACTTGTTTGCTCTTTACGTTCAATTTTTAGAAAGCCCCGTTAGAAATGCGAAACAAACAGTATTATTTCGTTAAGTTTGGACAATCAGCTGACCGAAAACCCGGTTTTCGCTAGAATTGCTCAAAATCAATTTTTTTATTTTTGGCCTATGGCAGCAACCACTGTGCAAAGGTTTAAACTCAGAAATACAACAAAACACCATAAGTTAGGATTCATTTTGGCATGCCAAATTATGAGTATGTATTCTGCCTTACTGTTTATAGCAGTGGTGCCCAAAACTCATAATTCCTATCACATGTGCGCTTAGCTGAGCAGCGCTGCTTTGACACACACAGTAGATTTTCTCGCATGTATAGGCATAGGCATATAGTCTGAGTTTGGGCACCACTG
Source organism: Liodrosophila aerea (assembly GCA_035045005.1). NCBI lineage: Eukaryota > Metazoa > Arthropoda > Insecta > Diptera > Drosophilidae > Liodrosophila > Liodrosophila aerea. The sequence continues at coordinate 20,420 of JAWNNL010000911.1, read as the reverse complement.
GTTTATAGGTACGTAAATATTTACACCGATAAATGAGTGAAGGGTGTCCGATTCTTTCGGAATGTAATTTACTATATGTACCACAAGCTCACGCAAATGTATAAACTTAATTTCCACAAAAAGAAAGTGTATTTTATATTCAGCGTCACAAATTTTTGTTTGTTGATGTCGTTTTATTTTGGTTTAGGTTCTGTGGATGGAGTTCTGGCTGGTCAGTGGCGCATTTTAGTCCAGAGTGCACCAAATCGTGGCTATAATTTTTTATTATCTCAGGCAGACCTTCATCTAGGGAAGGGACCCTTGCACATACTACCAGTATAGTTGGATTTCTGGTTTTGGCTTCTGTTGGTGCTGTATAGCAACATCGAAGTGCAGTTCTCTTTGAGTAGCCATAAAAATAATTAATTGGCTTTTATGTGGCAGGAGCCGTTGATATTGTCGATTCTCGCTTATTTTTTTGTTACAGTTGCAAATGCAATTTTAGCAATGGCGTCTTTTGCCTTTTAATTAGTGTTATTAATTATCATCATCGTTATAATCATTATCATGTGCATCAATTGCATCTGTTTTGTGGTTACACAAAACTCATTTCCGTTTGCCAGACATTTTGGTTAGCTTTGCCTTTTTGTTTTTATTACCTAGTATGTACTATACATGCATCCGTTACAGGCAAAACTAATTAGTTCTGTGGTTATCCATTGGGTAACAAAGCTTTGGCTTTTCATGCTCGTAATAGAATTTTGTTACGTATTTCATTGAGCCTAATGTTAGGCTTTGGAAGAAATTCGTTTTATATCCACATTCCATTGATGATGATTTTTCGACTCATTTGACTCATCTGCATCTGACCCTTCGATCAGGTTTCGTTTTCATGTGAGTGGCAAATGTAGAGTTGCCAAAAACAAAATCGACTCATGTAAACAAATTATTTTTGTGTTAAGGCCATCTAAATAAAATTATGTATGTTGCAAATAATGAATAAATTTTTACAATGCGTACAAATGTTAAATTAACAGGAAATATTGATATTTTTTGTTATCGTTGGTGTTTATCGGCCTGCTTATCGATAAAACACTAAATTTGTTTTGAGCGAATTCCCACAATTGATTCAAATAAGCTAAACGATCATTCGAGAAAATACACAGGGAATGATTCCAACATTTGGTTTATTAAATTATTATTTATATTCACTACTACATTAAAATATGTATATAAGTCCAATGATTGGGAATAACTCTTTACTTTTTCAACTTTTCTTGCCTGTACACACGCATCGCGCATTTACATAATTTATTTATTGTGGTTGCCATTAGAAAAATTTCCATTGTATTTCCATACCACTTCTTTAATTAAAAATTAATTTTCTCTCTCCTCTGCTATGCTCCTTTTGCTTCTCATGTTTATGTCATGTATGGGAGCTGCCAGTGTTTGCTTTCGCAATTTTTCTTCATTTTCATCAACATTTTCATTAAATTATGCGCAGAAAACTTGCAGCACAGTGTGATACATTTTTACACCCTGTACTTTAAAAAAGTACAATAGGGTCTATTAAGTTTGTGCAACTCTGAAATGTATGTAACAGGCAGGAGGCGAGGCAGACCCCACAAAGTATATATATTATTGATCAGGACGACGAGCTGAGTCGATTTAGCCATGTCCGTCTGTCTGTCCTTGTGTACACCTAGATGTCGTAAACTGTAAGGGCTAGAGACTAGAGGTGGAGAACTATCGATAGTCGGCGCCATCGATAGTGCTTGATAGTTACTTACTATCGACGATAGTAAGAAAAATCTATCGCCAATAGTTGTCGATAGTCCAGTAAGTAAATTAAGAAAAAATCTATTTAATTCGTTTTTGAAATATTCCTTTGAAATATTCCTTATTAATTTAAATTTACATATACTTGAAAAGAGTATGATATTAATTTTCCAAATGTTTTTCTTCAGCATAATTATTATTCGAATAATGATTTGAATTTTTATTTTTTAGGTTTACCTTAACTGCTATTTATAAATTTACTTAAACAATAATATTTGTTAAGAAATCGTAGAACACTAATATTTTCGTCCTCAAGCCTTATACGCTTGGCAGTAATGGTTTCTGCAAGTAGCAGTTTTGTTATTATCACACAAAATTTTAGTTTTAACTTTATAATACAAAAACAAGTACACAATATCTTACCTATTTGAAGAAATCGATCCATTTTATTGTTAATAAAAATTTGTAAAGCATATGTCACAAATGCGTGCAAGTTTCTTTCTTTCATTTCTTTCACAATTTTAGTGCAGAGTTGTAAAAACAAATTATCGACGACTATCGACGATAGCGATCGACCGCTATCGAGAATGCGCGCCGCTATCGATGGCGAGTCGATAGTGGCCAACCATCGATAGTGCTAACGATAGTTCTCCACCTCTACTAGAGACATCATATTTGACAGTTAGATGCCCCTGTCGGTTGCATCCGTCTGTAGCTTTTTTTATTATAGAAAATGCAAGCAAAAACTATGAGAAAATTGTTGTTGAAAATGTGTGCGGAGCAGGAGGGGAAAGCACTAAATTTATGAGTTGCAATAACAGAAAACATTTTAATAATTCAAGTAATTATCGCTGCGGTACGCGTACTTACTGGAAAAGAAACTTATAATTAAAAAACCCGGAAAGCAACAGTCGGACGCAACCTACAGTAAGAGACTCTCTACTTTGCTTTACCTTGGGCGTCGATAACAGTAGCAGCATTTATACAGTACGTTTCATAATCATAAGACACTTATATATCTTATACTATCTGGTGATTAAAGCTTTCGAAAGCCTAATTTTTTTTTTTAAATACAATGCGTATACATCTGAGCGTTGAATTCGCCGTTAGAATTTTGCGTTTTTCGCATTGATTTTTTGTCTGAAAGCACGTTTTGATACGACTTTTTAGTGTTTCATTATCATATGACACCCATCCTTTAAACAAGTCTTTGATGGAAAATTTTTTTAATATTTATTTTTATATTTAGTATATCGCTCTCGACTTTTAAGAACCTCTATCAATCGGTTTTGCATGAATCCTATTTCAACGAACTCTAAAGTGTCTTATGATTATGAAATGCACTGTATATATGTATATTCATATATTATCCCATATCTTCGGTGTTTATTATCCGGTCGGCTGCAAAACGCACCCAACATTCAATGCATCTTAAACTTTATTCATGCAAAGAAGGAGTAGACAGAGGATGAAAAGAAGAAAGTGACTCTAAAACTGTACTGTAAAACATGCTAACAACATTTTGCGAATTTGAGGGGGAGGGGGATGTCATACCGAACATTTGACATCAACTTAGCCTGCCTATGAATACACGATCCAAATTAAGTCTCTAGCTCTTATAGTTTCAGAGATCTAGTTGTTTATACGGACAGAGAGGCAGATATCGACTCAGCTCGCCGTCCTGATTAAGAATATATATACTTTATGCCACGCCTCCTTCTGCCTGTTACACACAAATGTCAGTTGCACAATCTTTATAGACCCTTTTGTACTTTTTTAAAGTACAGGGTCAAAATACTATGGAAATAATTGCATGAAGTAATTAAATTTGATAAGTGGTGAAAGTATTGTAAAATTATCTATAAAAAAAACCCGGAAAGCTACAGTCGGATGCAACCGAAAGTAGGAGACCCTGTACTTGATCTGCTTGCACTATAGCGACATCTAACTGCCAAATATGATATCTCTATGTGTTCATACGGACGACTCAGCTCGTCGTGGGTCTATCACGCCTCCTTCTGCCTGTTACATACATTTCTGAGTTACACAATCTTGATAGATCCTTTTGTACTTTTTTAAAGTACAGGGTCTAAAAACAAAAATAGCAATTAGTTTTTATTGTAAGACCTTAAAGTCCTGTACATTTATATATACATACATAATATTTATTACATATGTACTATATTGCTTTAAATTATTTAGTCACTCATAGAAATAGAAAAATATGTACTGAAGGAATATATAATGCATATATTTTGTACGTGAAGCAAAAATTTCAGTCAAGAATGCAAATACATAAATAAAACTTAAAAAAAAAAAGCGTAATTATAATTATATTGTTAAAGGAAGTGTACTGATTTTATTTCAAGTAAATTTTGTAAAAGATGGAACAAGTTGTATCTTGAAGCATATAAGTCTTTACTTATTCTAGGTAAAGTTTAATCTAATCCAATCCAACAGAATAGTATAACCTGTAAAGATAAAAAAAAAAGACTTTTTGTATAATTTTCATACCTTCTGCAGGATCAGCTTACTTTCTCACAGGTTTTTTTTAGAGCTACTGAAAAATCAATGTAGGCGCGCCTACATATTAAAGGAGTATTACGCGTATATTACAGGAGTGGTGCAGACTACTTGATAGATCCTTCTGAGCCTAGTAGCAAGAAGACTAACACTTTTATAATAATTACTACTATATGTTTTGCACTTTAATCTGTATTTTATTCGTATTTTGAGTACTATTAAGGAATTGTGGTGTAGGGTTAAAGGTATACACTGCAATCATCGATTAAATAAAACCCATCAAGAATATAAATGTACTTCATAAGTAAAGGAAATAGAAAGATTGAATGCGGGCAACACCGGTTATTATTTTTTAAATTAAATAGAAATAAACTTTCTAGAAAATAAATGAATGAAGTAATAAATGAAAATCATCCTCGTATCTTTGTGCTTTCGGAGCTCCAAACGGCAGTGTGGTGTGGATGAGCGGCACGTGTGCTGCGGGTGAGGCAAACGTTTTTTAAATGCCATAAATAACAAAAGGTCTGAAAATAAATAACCAAAATTAACACTAATGAGTTTTTGTAATTTCGTAAAGGGTAAAAGTGGGAAACTAAAAGTGAATACACAAAAAAGTACTGAACAAAAATACGATTTAAAATGCCGTTAAAAAGGCAACCTTACAGATTATTGTTGCAATTGAACTGCGCAATTTTGTGGCGGGCTTTAAAGCAACGCCCATTTATCGAATGTTCCGTAAATACTACAGGAGCTATATACCCTAAATCATATATGACTTGTTCGGTTGTTGTGTGTGCTTTTAATAAACTGGAAATGCATATAAAAAAATTATAAAATTAAAATTGATTAAAATACACTTGTGGATACCCTTACTAGCATTTCTGAGTTATAAATATAATATTCAAAGAATATTAATAGATCTGAAAAACAATTTACATTAATCGTAGATATTACTAATAATAAATTAATAATAATAATAATAATAATAATAATAATTAAATTATTAACTGAAATGTAATTATAAAATTCTAAACTAATTCTTTTTGTTTGTCAATTTGGCGAGTTATCGCCTAGCAAGATTTCGATAACATAAGTTTGTTTGTTGATGAATACTATATATTATATGTTTGTACTATAATCCATATTAATACACATATGTATAAAACTCTTTGACCTGAGTGACTGACTAACTGATGTAGTGCCCATTGGTGCCCTAATGGATCGAACTTGCGAATGTCGAAAGCAAAAGTTATTCAAATTTTTTGCAATAAATTAGGCTCGATACAGGTGTGTGTGAGTCTGATCCTTACAAATATACCAAGGTTTAAAGGGATCCAATCGGGGATAAACATACAGACATACAAAAGAAAAATACATTAATAATTATAATTAAATTATCTTAAGAAATCTTAAAACACAAAAGTTATTTTTAATTTCAAAAGGAACAAAGCCATAATAACTTTTGATAGAGTATCATAAAAGTCATAGGTCTTGATCTGGCGACCAGGCCAATTGTTCACTTACCAAAAAATGTTCGCTGCGAGTGATGAAAACGTCAACTTTGTCGTTCGATTTATGAAACTGGTAGTGGGTCCATTGTTTCTGCATACGCATGATACTACAATACACTCAATATAGGCAACAACAATAGAGGGCTTCCCTCTCAAACACACTCTCAGTCTTACTTTGTCGCTCTTTCTTTCTGAGTTACGTGCTGCTGCGCTTTTGTTTGTTTGCATTCGCTTATGAAGACCTTTGGCACTAACGCTTAAGTGCGAAAAAACCCGAACAAAAACACAAGGCCCCATGACGATTCTGAAAACAGAGGAACAGAAATCAAATTGAAAAATTTGTTGTGTGTTGTGAGGGCATTAGTTGCAGCTCATTGCCTGCTAAACCAACTCTGTGGTACGTGTACAAATAACCGCATAAGTTTACGAACTGTCAAATGTCAGAGGCCACGACATGAAAAAACACAGGGAACAAAACGTTTATAGGAATGCAACGCGAATTCAATCTATTTATTTATTTATTTTTATACTAGAAATCTATATTTATATGTATAAAGTAGTTCGTTCTGACTGATCATCAACGCACAGCCCAAACGGTAAGATATAGCGACCTAATTTTTTCGCAGAATGGTTTCTTATGACCCTTAGGTGCACGTTAAGAGCTAACATCTGCTAACCCCCTCCCCCTTCTAACTTAGAAGAGCAACCGTAGCCACAATTTTAAAGCTTAATATATAAGTAGCTATTGGCTTCCTAAGTCTATTCTGAAAATTTCAGCTTGATTGGACAATAAACGATGGAGTTATTCGAAATTCAATTAATTAGTATGGGGAAGGGGGGAAACCAAAACAATTCTCGCATGCCAGCTGAACTGTGTATATGTACGTGTAATTTACGTTTGAGCATCGATATGCTGCCATATTCGTTTAAAATAGCACATACATACATATGTACATCAGTACATACATACATATATACATATAACCATACATTCGAATGTACATACATTTAAACAAATGTATGTACGAATGTATGTTTGCATGTGTGTACATGTATATATGCACATGTTTAAATGTACATGCATACATTAGTACATACATATTTACGTACATACATTATACATTCATTCATACATTCATTAATACATGTATCCATACATGTACATACATTCATGCGTACATACATACATTTAAACATATTTACATGAATAGATACATACATACATATATTTAATACATACATAATCATTTTTACATATATGCATACAAATGTACATCAGGACATATCTACATACATATATACATATAAACATATGTATATACGAATGTATGTTTGTATGTGGGTACATATGTATGTACTGATGTACATATGTATGTATGCATGTATATATGTATGTACTGATGTACATAAGTATGTATGTATTGATGTACATATGTATGTATGCATGTATATACTTCAGTACATACATATTTATGTACATACATCATACATTCATTCATACATGTATGTACATTCATGTGCACATACACACATTTAAACATATGTACAAGCATAGATATGTACATACATATATTGAAACATATTTATGTACATACATTTAAACATGTGCACATACATGCATACATATGTACATATGTATAGTGAAAACTGTACAGCTATTACCCCTGCATCCTCTGCAGACACTGGCGAAAATTTAAATAATAATTTCTATAAAACAACTATATCTTAATATTTTTATTGCATATCGGTGTTATATTATATATATTTATTCAAAGAACATATACGATATAGTTTTTTTCTTGCCATTGTTTTTAGACTATGTATTTTAAAAAAGTACAAAAGGGTCTATTAAGTTTGTGCAATTCAGAAATATATATGTAACAGGCAGAAGGAGGCGTGGCAGAACCCACAAAGTATATATATTCTTGATCAGGACGACGAACTGAGGCGATATAGCCATGTCCGACTGTCTGTCTGAGACTTGAACAACGAGATCTCGGAAACTATAAGAACTAGAGACTCAATTCTTTTTAGACCCTGTATTTTAAAAAAGTACAAAAGGGTCTATTAAGTTTGTGCAATTCAGAAATATATATGTAACAGGCTGAAGGAGGCGTGGGGAAGGAGGCGTTAGGGAACTCTGCCCCCTGTTTAATGGCGTCGTGAAGGTGGCCGAGCGAAGCGAGGACACAACCACGGGCCTTTTCATTGGGGGTTGGCGTTCCCGAGAACGCAGGGGGCGAAGCCCCCTATAACATATGTATATAATGCATAATCTAATGCTAATAGTTTGTGTAAGCGCTAGTTTCGAGGTCCTTAGTTTTGAGTGACTAAATGTAAAGCTGCTGCTTATTTCGATTAGAATCTATTTTAGACCCTGTACTTTAAAAGGTACAAAAAAGTCTATTAAGTTTGTGCAACTGAAAAATGTATGTAACAGGAGGAGGCGTGGTAGACCCCACAAAGTATATGTATTATTGATCAGGACGAAGAGCTGAGTCGATCTTGCTATGTCCGTCTGTCTGTCTGTCTGCCCGTATAAACACAGAGATCTCGGAAACACAATTCTTTTTTTGTTTTGTTCGTGTATTACATAGGCAGGCAAAGTTTATGTTTTTAATTTGATATCTCATCCCCCTCTCCTTCAAATTTGCAAAAATGTTCTTAGCATGTACAGTTGTAGAGTCACTGGATTCCTTATCTGGATGAATAAAGTTTTAGGTGCTTTGAATGTTTGGTGCGATTTGCAGCCCAATCGGATATTAAACACTGGAGATATTGGACAATTAATTTTCTGTAGTTGGCATTGGGCTGGGGGAAGGGGGAAGCCACAGTGTATTCGCCGGTTATTGTTTGTTTTTGAGCATATATTTGTGTGTATAGGTGTATGTGTGTATGTATAAGTGATTACATATATGCTGCTGCTATTATCGACTTCCAAGGCAAATCGAAGTACAGGGTCTCCTTCTGTCGGTTGCGTCCGACTGTAGCTTTCCATATTTTATAATACAGCAAATGTGAATGAATGCTGAAAAAATAAAATGAAAATTTCAAAATTATTTTTAGAATATAGCAAGAAAAAAAAATGTTAAAACAAATCGCCCATTGTGTGAAGATCGAGGGATAACGGAAAATGCAAACAGATGTAAATCCGAACGTAAAACCCAATAACCAAAAGGCTCGACGAGACAAAACGCTGCAATTGGCAAGAATGTGAATGAAAAGCACGGCATGAGGCAGTACTAGAAACAGCGGGAATACGGGTGAGGGCGCTGAGGGCGTGGTACAGGTCAAGTACGAATGCATTAGAGCAAAGGTTGGCTTTTATGATAGGACGAGTAGCGGAAACGAAAACAGTTGGCAGAGATAGAGAAAAGATAGAGAGAATAACTCGTGCCAAGGTGCGAAATGAGCAAAACGGAAGTAACAGCCAAATTGTTGCAAATATTCTTAAGGCAGAAAACAGCTGCTGCTGCTCCCATTCATTCATAATTATGCAATCAAAGTTTGCCAAGTTCTACGGAATTAAACAATGGCGCACGTGGACCAAAGGGGACACAGTGGACACAGCATGCAGCTAATACCCTGCAATTTTTAGCGCAGCCCAGCCCTTTTCGCTTTTCCCTCTTCCCTCTTCCTCTCTTCCTCTGTTCTGCTTGTTGTGTGCCACTTTTACCGTTGTAGTGCGCCTGTCATCATTTCTCATCCGTAGCTTTGTTCTCCTTGTAATTTGTCACTGCTGGAGCTCTTTTCTGCGGCGTAATTTGTTTGCAACTCATTTCGAATTCGTTTTCCCCTTCCCCTTCCCCTTCCCATTCCCCCACCCACCCCCACGACCCTTGCTACCTTGTCTGAATGTTTTTCTTTGGTCTCGGTTTGATGCATTTAATTAATGTTATTACAGTTTGTAATGCAATGGCTTGAGCATTATTGTAAATTGGGTGTGTTCCTTACACAAAATATATGTATAAAGGTAAAAGATCGTTAATTAAGCATGTTTTACTACAAGCGAGTTGTTCGGCACTATTGAGTTGTTCATATGCAATCTTTGTGTCAGTTCTCATTAGTACAAAATTTCGTAATCAAACAGTGTGAGAGTGGTGGAGAGGAGGGATATCGGTTAGATTGGTGAATTGCAGGTCAAGTTTGTTTCTGATTTTCGTAATCTCCCCACCCCTTCAAATTCGTAAAATATTTTTAGACCCTGTACTTTAAAAAAGTACAAAAGGATCTATTAAATTTGTGCAAATGACATTTGTGTGTAACAGGCAGAAGGAGGCGTGGCAGACCCTACAAAGTATATATATTCATGATCAGGACGACGAGCTGAGTCGATCTAGCCATGTCCGTCTGTCTGTCTGTCTGTCTGTCTATCTTTCTGTCCGTCTGTCCGTCCGTCTGTATGAACACCGAGATCTCGGAAACTATAAGAGCTGGAGATGTAATTTTTTTTTGTTTGGTTCGTGTATTACATTGGCAGGCCAAGTTTATGTTTTTAATTTGATATCTCATCCCCCTCCCCCTCAAATTTACAAAAATGTTCTTGGTATATACAGTTTTAGAGTCACTGGATTTTTTGGATGAATAAAGCTTTACTTGCTTTGGATGTTTGGTGCGTATGTACATATGTGCTGCTGCTATTATCGACGCCCAGGGCAAATCAAAGTACAGGGTCACCTACTGTCGGTTGCATCCGACTGTAGCTTTCCCTACTTTTTAATTACAGCAACATTCTTTTCTTGTCTTTCCTAAAGTAAAAGAAATTATCAGCATTAAAACAATATATATTTTCCACATACTCTCAATAGCTTTTTCTGTGGTATGATTCCCAGTGAGTCAGTACTACGAATACTATGTATGTTTTTCTTAAGCAGATGCATCTACGTATTTCATACGCACATATTAATTTCATATTTCATATTAAGCCTTTCTACTATGTGCATATTGGGTGGCCCCCCGCCAACACCAACCTCAGCTGAAACTCTTTCTTCCACTCACTTCATTACCAAGTCAACCATATCAACAACAGTCTACTAAGCCCCTTCAGAAAAACTAATTTTAGAGCATTAGAAGGGAAAAGTACCCGCTAGATGAAGTACTTGTTTCTACAGCTATTGTGATCGAGCCTGACTTTGCTTTGAAAACATATTTGTAACGGCAAAAGCCGACAATGGATCGACAACAAAGGCAAGACAGAGAAAAATAGAGAGAAAGAGGGAGATAGTGAGCGAAAAAACTCAAGTACACGCACTTCTAAACGCAATTACATGCATATGTATGGGGACTACATTGAATTTGAAGCCAAGCCCTACTGAATGAAGTAAATAAAATTGAAAGGTACATATGTATGTTTGTACATAAGATTCATATAATTCTGTATATAATACTATAGTGCAAAGCAACACTCTTTGCCCAGGGCCAGTTTGGCTTCTTCGCTTTAGCACTTTTCAGCCGCGCCCCAGGTGAATAAATACGCATAGTAGTAGTGTTGATAGGTTTTGATCACCCAAGTCAGCAAGATTGATATGGAAATAGCTAAAAATAGCTAAAAATTAAAATTGGATAAAAAAATTAAAAGAACAAGGATTCCAAATATACATAAGTGACATAAATGTAAATCATACAGGTCTGGGAACAGGTCTGATTATGCGCATATTTCAGGTATTTTAGAAGATAAGTATAACACTATAAATTTGAAAATAATATAGGCAGCGTAAGCAAAGACGCTTGAGAAAAAACGCTCTACTTTCAAATTTGGTTATTGTAATATTAATCTTGGAATATTTTCGCGAAAAGGGATCGAGATATGTATCAAATTCAAAGTAGCAATATAAATTAAATAATTACATAATTACATAATTACATACATTACATAATTACATAATAATTAAATAATTACTTTCAAAAATATTCCTTAATTCATTTATTTTCACAAATAAACAACCAAAGTGACTTGAATACGTTTTTAGGTTTTGTAGGCTTTTATTTCTGCTTCAAATTATCATTATTTTTGCATCAGCTGTATATGGATATTACTATTTATATACATACATACATATGTGAGTAGGTTATTGAAATAAAATCACGTAATTAAACTTAAAATAACACTAACCATCGGCCCATTGGTGAAAATCGATGGAACAATAGAAATAGAAGAAGAATTTCATGGTTTGGAGACCAATTTGCCAGATTTCAGTACCCACCCATCTCAGACACCACCCGAAAACAGGTCGTTAAATTTTTACCTGGTGGAAAATGTGTAGTGGTGTACTCAGAGTTCATATCTGAACCTTATCGAAAAATTATGGGCTTTGGCAAAAAAGAACTTAGCTAGGTACGAGTCTACCCGAAAGGGATTGGGTGAGCTTTGAGTGAGCCACAATTTACAGCACTGATAAAGGTTAAACCCAAATTTTTATCTTTATAATTGTGGCTGTGGTGGTTTTCGTGGTTTGTGATAGGATATGATGTCTCTAGCTTTTACAGTTTACGAATTCTATGCATATGTTCATACGGACGGACCGACGGACTCAGCTCGTCGTCCTGATCAAGAATATATATACTTTGTGGAGTCAGCCATGCCTCCTTCTGCATGTTACATACATTTCTGAGTTGCACAAACTTAATAGACCCTTTTGTACTTTTTTAAAGTCTAAAAAAGTCAACAATGATTTATGAATTTTTAAAGATTTTATAGACATAAATGCAGAGAAGTGGTAAACATGTATCCACAGGTGCTCGCCACTGTGTAGGCGTGTGTGTCTGTTGATGCGAATTTCCAAGGGGAAAATGCATTAAAAAAATAAAACTAAGCTTTTTCGCAAGATAATAATGATAAATCGAGCCCTATATATGTTTTTTTTTAAATCGGAATTACATCGCATAACAGATATTTACCGATAACTTCGATATTGCTGCGATATCATTCCAGCGCAAATTTACATTTTTAAATATTCTACATTTAGCCTTAAATAAGCTAAACTGGCAACACTGCAGCACCATTAAATGCATGCATACAACAACAACGAAAACGCTGTTGCTGCGCTGCACTCTTGCCCTTCCGCTGCTCTGCTCTTGCTCTTACACGCTCTCGCTCTCACATTCTTGTTCGTTCGTTCATGCAGTCGTGCCTACAGCGCCGCTTTTCAGCAAACGCCATTGGGGGTTTGGCATTGAGAGCCTACGCACAAGCGCTGCCTGCCTCTTTCGCTCCCAGTGGCATTCGTGCGCTTTGCTGTGCTCTCTTTCCCGCTCGATGAGTACGCTGTGTCTATGGTTGAGTGCGGCTTTCTATGCTTTTCCCTTTATTAGTTTGTCTAATTGCTTTTGGCAACTATTATTACGCTTGTTGCTGAATGTTGCTGTTGTTGTTGTTTACCGTTGGTATTGCTTGCTGCAGAAAAAAGTATCACAGATGTCATGTTAGATCCCGCCGCTGACCGACCGTATGGCATCACCAGGGGGCCAGCCATTGCTTTGATTTGACTCTTCACTTTTTGGGTGAGCAAGGGGCAACCGTTACTAGTTACCAGTAACCAGTAACCAGGGCCAGGTTCGGGGTACCAGGGATTCGCATACACATACTCTGTGTGTAAAACTCTCTTTAATAAATGCTGTTAAAGAAGGCGTGAAATTTCACTGTTTCACCATTTCCGTTGCGCGATCTCACGCTGCGTTTGGCGGTAGGAGTTGGCAAAAGTATTTATTTTTATTAAATTTTAAATATAATATTTTATAATGTACAACACTAGAGCAGCAGCTGCTGTCATAGTAACATCGTAAAATTAATTTGACATTTCGAACACCACTAATTGTCCGGGAATTTCATAATTATATTGCACTTAAGAAGTTTTAAAAGTTTCAGACAGTTATGCCAGATGTGTTTGTTTATTATTATTATTAGTTTAACAATAACTATGAATATACACGATTTGTTCAATCTTCCCAATCGGATAATAAACACTGGAGATATTCAAGGGATATAGTCAAGAGGGGAGCAGCGCAAACATGTACTTAATGTATGTATGTGTGTCAGTTGTTAGTGAGTACTTTTGTATTTATATATGCTGCCGCAAAAGAAAGTACATGGTCTCCTACTGTCGGTTGCATCCGCCTGTAGCTTTTCGGGATTTTTTTAATTTTAATATTGTTTATTTACTTTAATTAAATTAACCTTATATATTTTGGTTTGTCGACTGCTACTTAGCTAACATTAAATAAATAATAATAATAATAAATAAATAATACGCCTCAGCCTACAAGGAGGTTAAGCTAACCTTCATCTATGCTGTTAGTGTGTATGTGTGTATATTTGTTGTACATGATGTGCATAAGTGTGTAGAAGCTTTTTTACACACATTAGGGCAATAGTTAGACTTACGGTGCCTAAAACCTAAACCTAAACTTAAAACCAGAGAGGGCTACATCGAGTTAACTCGTCAAAAATACCGCACATTAAATAAATAATTAACTATTACTAGTAGCAATTCAATACATTAAACTCGTTATATTTTGAGTTTTTACCATTTTTTTAGTAATCTCTTAAGTTGAAGGCCAAACAATGTCTAGCATAATATAAATAGTAAATACAAAATAGTAACATATATTTTTTCAATGCAAACTCATGAAAATACTGTACGGAATGAAACTTCAGTAATAGTTAGACTGTTGCGTGGAGAAATAGATACTCCTAGGTTACTTGGCAGAGTCAATTTATGCGTTCCTCTTCGCACCTAAAAATTGTTGTAGTACTTTTCCTTGCATGAACCTTTTCGGATACTTTACAGTTTCTATAGTCTTCCACTATTCCACCCCCATTCATGTCGACAAGCTTTCCATTCTCACGTATCTGTCTAATCTTAACACTTCTTAATATAATATTAACAATTAATCACTAACATTGATCTGATGGGGTTTTTCTGGGTTTTCCGCAATCGTTTTTCGTTTCTTTTTGTTCTCATCCCCAGATTTAGATTTAAAGTTAGATTTAAAGTTATTCTTACTTTTTATTTTTACTTTTTAATCATATTATAAAATTTAAATTAAAATTAAATTAATTGTTAATCTGTCGACTGAACTTAGTCGAAATTAAATAAATAAATTATTGTTTATATATAGTTACCAGGCACATAACCAAATAAATAATTAGACTTTGGCTTTTATATTAAATAATGCTTTATATATATTTATTCACTTCAGTGCTCTTTTCGTTTTGCACACACTCGCTGTCTAGTACAAAAGTAAAGTGAGTTTCGCTATGCGAAACGATACTATTTAATATCGATACATCTATCGAATAACATTGGGACTTTTGCCCTATGTCCACTTTTCAACACTGGCACAACATTGCCAATATATGTGGACATGTTCAACACACCTCCTCAAAAGTTTCAAGGTTAAGTCAAAAACTAAAATTACAATATTTCTTAATTAACGAGCATGTGCAGTCTGGGGAAATACAATAATCATATGGTCCAGCATTCGCTGCGAAGGATTAGGAAAACCCAGTAAAACCTAACCAGACCAATTAAAGTTAGTATAGATTTACATAAAAAAAAAATACTTTTCAATTCAAATCAATCTTAAATTCAATTAACGAAAAACGAAATTAATATTATTATATATATAAATTATAAGATATTTAAAATTAAAAAAAAATGAATGAAATAGAGATATTCAAACTGCTTTTAAACTTAATGTGTCTGCCGCTTCATTCAGTTAGACCCATTTGCTGTCTCAAATGCAAAAACCTTGCTGCTGGTAACGGTTTCGTCAGGATGTCGGCCAGCTGCATATCTGTTGGAATATACTTAAGAGAAATTAAATTCATTTCAATTTGTTCCCTTGTAAAGTGATACTTTATGTCTATATGTTTAGTTCGTTTGTGGCAGGTTGGGTTATTTGCAATACTAATGCAACCTTGGTTATCTTCGAAAATATCTATTGGTTTATTTAACTCAATTTTTATTCCATTCATTAAGGACTTTAACCACAATGCTTCTCGTACACTTTCGAATAATGCCATATACTCTGCTTCTGTGGATGAAGCAGCAACTGATTTTTGTTTCATAGAACTCCAGCAAATTAAGCATGACTCAAATATCTTAAAAAGAAAACCAGTAGTGCTTCTTCTGTCTGTCTCACTTCCAGCCCAATCAGAATCTACATAACCAATAATAATATTTTCATAGTTAACATTTTTTATAAAAGTTAACTTTAAATCAACAGTACCCTTCAGATACCTCAGAACTCTTTTAAGGCATTGCCACAGTTCCTTATTATTATTGTTTGTATACCGACTTAATATACTTATTGATGTACTCAAGTCTGGTCGTGTACATAACATAATGTACATCAGACAACCAATTAAACTCCGACATGGTGCATCACATGATTCTTTTGATTCTAAAGCTTCGTAATTAAGTTTGCTTGGAAGTGGTGTACTGACTGGCTTACAATTTTCCATATTAAATTTTCTCAAAACATTATTAATATATGCTGATTGGCTTAGGCATAATTGATCTCCTTTCCTATCTATTTTTATCCCAATGAAATATCGAATGTCTAATAAATCTGTCATTTTAAATTTATTCATTAAATATGTTTTGAATCTAGACATTGTATTTATATTTTCTGTGGCTATTACAACATCGTCTACATATAATAAGACATATATATTTTTAGAAATATTTCCATTGTCTATAATATAAATACATCGATCAACTCCAATATTTACAAAGCCGATTTCTTTCAATACATCTTCAAACACCTTAAACCAGCATCTAGCGGCTTGCTTAAGACCATAAATAGCCTTATTTAGTTTGCAGACTGTATTGTTACCATGTTCTAAACCCTGAGGAACCGTCATATATATTTCCTCTTTTAGAATTCCATTTAGGAATGCTGTTTTTACATCCATATGATGGATTTTTAAACCATATTGGTTTGAAAGTGCCAGTATAAAACGGAAACTAGTTATTCTTGCAACAGGTGCAAATGTTTCCTCATAGTCTGTCAGATATTCCTGCGTAAAGCCACGCGCCACAAGTCTAGCCTTATATTTCACCAAGTTTCCAAATTCATTTTGTTTAACTGTAAACACCCATTTGCAATCAACTATGTTTTTGTTCTCTGGCATATTAACCAATGACCAGGTGTTGTTTTCAGAATGAGAATCAAGCTCATCTTGAATGGCTTTTTCCCAATGAACCTTATCATTTCGATGCTTAATCTCTTCATAAGTGCTGGGAATACTATTGAAACATATATGGGCATTTATTAAACCTTTATCTAGCAATCTATAAGATAATTTTGGCATATCTTTAATTCTATCACTTCGTCTGATTTCTTCGTTTTCTTTGCGTTCCTCTGAATTATGCAATTTATCACCAGTATTGATAACTGGATCGGCATTCTCAAGATTTGTGGAATTTTCACTAGACTGTATATCTGAACAATCAGATTTTTCAATAACCGACTCATTATCCTCCATATCTTTCAATGGAAAACTAGACTCTTCATTTCCTGTATTCACATACGGAAAACCATTTGTTTGTTCTGCACTTTTATTTTGCAAACAAGAGTCTTCAACTTGTACTATACTGTCAAGTTCACACAAAGAGTCTATAGACTGTTTAACACAGTCATCCACAGTCCTAGAATTTAACATATTTGTCTCATCCACCACAACATCTCTAGCTACCATAAATTTCTTCGATTCCACATTCCACAATTTGAGACCATTAGGTTCATACCCAACATGTATACACTTTATCGATTTCTCATCGAACTTTCGTTTTCTTACTTTATTAAGAACGTATACTGTTGCACCGAATATCTTAAGATATTTCAAAACAGGCTTTTTATCAAACCACATTTCATATGGTGTCTTCTTAATATTTTTCAATGCTCTACTTGGGCATCTGTTTATTAGATAGGTTGCTGTTAAAACAGCTTCACCCCAAAAACTTTTATTTAGTTTAGCTCCATTAACCATTGCCCGAGCCTTTTCAGTTATCGTTCTGATCATGCGCTCAGCTACACCATTTAATTGTGGAGTATGTGGAACCGTTAGATGATAGCTGATGCCTTTTTCTACACAAAACTCACGCATTTCATTAGATAAATATTCTCTACCATTATCTATATAGAGGTTAACAACTTTTGTATTGAAATGAGTTTCGCCCTTTGCAACAAAATCTTTAAAAACAGAAAACACATCAGACTTGTAAGTGACTAGATAGGTTACACAGTAATGAGTATATTGATCAATAAACACAACATAATAGTTCTTATTGTCAATCGTAGAAGGTGTAATTGGACCGCAAACATCAGAATGGATTATAAATAAAGGTCTCTTAACGTAATCTTTATTTTTGCATTTTTCAAATTTCAGTCTGGACTGTTTACCATTTATGCAAGCTTCGCATAATTCATTGTTCATGTCTACATTGGTTAGTAAATAATTGTCATCAAACATATTGCTTCGTTTAATCTCAAGAAATTTGCCAATACCAATGTGCCCTAACCTTTCATGCCACAAACGATATTCTACATTGTTAGGAATTTTAGATACATACGCCTTATGATGCGATTCAAATTTTATGATTGGTATATTATACTCACAGTTGCCGTCAAATACCAACCGACCATTTTTAGTGACTTTCACACCTCCTGAATTAAATTCAATGGTCATGCCTGCATCTTGCATCTTCTTCACTGATAGAAGATTATGAGGTATTTCTTTGCAGTACAGCACATCCTCCAAAGTGATGTCATTGCCACAACAGTTCAATTGAACTATTCCTTTACCAGTAGCATGAATACATTCACCACGTTTTGCAATCGCAATTTCAACGGGTGTGTCCAGGTTGACGTAATCAGCATACAAAACAGCATCATTGATTATGTGATCGGAAGCTCCAGAATCTAATATAAATAAAACCTCGCTTTCCTTTTCAGCATTAACTACTTGCCTCATCATAAAGGCAAACCCACGACCTGGCTGAGTTGCTGCTATAAGGACCTGCTTTTCTTTCTCTGAATTTTGATTGCTAATGCTCCTTTTAAAAATATAACAGTCTTTCTTCAAATGCCCCTGTTTACCGCAATGATAGCATTTTGATTTAAGCTTATTTTTAAAAGGCTTGTTACCCTTTTTGATATTAGGTTTCACTTTATTTTCCTTTTGGTCTTTAAACCGAACAGCCTGTAACACTTTAGCACTTGTATCCTTACATGTATTCTTTAATTTAATCTCATGATCAAGAAGACGAGTTTTGACAAATGCTAATGTTTAAATTGCTCTCTGACAAAGTCTCAATAGCTGTTATTACTCCGTCATAATTTCGAAGGTAGAGTCAAAAGTAAGTGAGATACTTTATCCATCTCATCTATTTTAGCGCCTGATGCTACTAACTCAGTTATCAAGTCATCAAACAAGTTAAAATGATTAACAAGAAAAGTGTCACCTTTTAATTTTAATCCCAGCAGCTGCTTTCGTATAGACAGTTGAGATGCTAAACTTTTGCGTTCATATATAGCGTCTAGATTTTCAAAAATTTGCTTTGCACTATTCTCAAAACTAGCAAACCCAAGAAATGAGTCGTTCAAATACTCAATCAAAATACTTTTTGCATTTCTTTCTTTCTTCTTCCACTGCTCTGTTAATTCTTTTGGTTCTTGATCAATAACATCTATTAAATCATTTTCCTCTAACAGCGCTCTAATGCGGAACTTCCAAATTGAATATTTTTCTCCGTCAAATGGCTTAATATTGCGTTTTCCTTTATCCATTTTATTTTTCTTGATCTTTGCCTTTTCTCTTTTCAAGCTGATACACACATACAGAAAAAAAACTACAACTACGCAACAGCAACGTTTCCAACTCTGTGTTTGCAAACAATCGGAATAGCGCAAAGCAAAATAGACGAAAAGTCGTGCAGCTTGATGGGTCATGCAGTTTTGTCATGAAGTCGAACCCCTCTACACCCCTTGCCTACAAACAGAAACGTCATGAAGAAACATCATGAAGAAACTTCATCGTGTAAATAGGGACTTAGAATTCTGTACTTTCTGGAATTTTGCGTTCACGATCACATACACATTGATGCGTACACACACATGTACAATTACGCCACTTTTTGAATGCTCCGTTATTTTTCTGTAATTGTACACATATATTATAAATTATTTATTTCAATACATTTATTAATTTTCACAATGTAATTAAGCATTATTTAATGCACATTTCACTTTTAGTTTTTGTCAATAATTATTTCACCACAATTCGTAATTCAGTTTATTCACTTTTATTTAAACACCAAATATCCAACTATTTTAATTGTTATATTTGTGTCTGGGCCCATAACCTATTGTTTATATATAGTTACCAGGCACATAACCAAATAAATAATTAGACTTTGGCTTTTATATTAAATAATGCTTTATATATATTTATTCACTTCAGTGCTCTTTTCGTTTTGCACACACTCGCCGTCTAGTACAAAAGTAAAGTGAGTTTCGCTATGCGAAACGATACTATTTAATATCGATACATCTATCGAATAACATTGGGACTTTTGCCCTATGTCCACTTTTCAACACTGGCACAACATTGCCAATATATGT
>JAWNNL010000910.1:0-17987 GCA_035045005.1 Liodrosophila aerea | reverse complement strand
AACAGTCGGATGCAACCGACAGTAGGAGACCCTGTACTTTTCTTCTCACACACACACGCTAACAAACACTCACACATGCACACATATCGTAAAGTCGCGCGCAACCACACATACGCTCGCGCTGCGCCCCCCTTACCTAGTACAGGGAATTGAATCTTGAATATCTCCTGTGTTTATTATCCGATTGAGCCACAGGATAGATAAAGATTATCATAAGATTATTGTGGGTGTGGCAGTTTTTCGCGGTTTTTGGGGGAGGGGGAGGAGGTATCAAAAATCTAACACAAACTTGATCTGCTTGCACTATAGGGGCATCTAACTGCCAAATATGATGTCTCTAGCTCTTACAGTTTACGAGATCTAGGTGTTCATACAGACGGACAGACAGACGGACGGACGGACAGACAGACAGACGGACATGGCTAGATCGACTCAGCTCGTCGTCCTGATCAAGAATATATATACTTTATTGGGTCTGCCACGCCTCCTTCTGCCTGTTACATACATTTCGGACTTGCACAATCTTAATAGACCCTTTTGTACTTTTTTAAAGTAGAGGGTCTAATAAGAACAAAATAAGTAAATAAGTACAAAATTTTCTCAAATTTTTCATTAAAATTACTCTTGTAAATAGTACTACATTTTACTTTACATTATATATAATATATATATTATATTTATAAATAATAAATTCTGAAGAGCTCATTTTCGAAAAGACAATCGCTCAAACGAATTTGATAACAGGCCTGAATGCAATTTAATTCGAATTGTCTTAAGAAAAAAAAGTAGAAAATTTTAGGTTTTAAATTCAATATAAGTAGGTCTTTATTTAAAGATTGGTTTATTAATAAGTTCGAAAAAAACTTGAAAACTAAGACATTTTTGAAATGCTAATAATTAGTATTCCCCAAAGGTTTAAACTCAGAAATACAACAAAACACCATAAGTTAGGATTCATTTTGGCATGCCAAATTATGAGTATGTATTCTGTCTTACTGTTTATAGCAGTGGTGCCCAAAACTCATAATTCCTATCACATGTGCGCTTTGCTGAGCAGCGCTGCTTTGACACACACAGTAGATTTTCTCGCATGTATAGGCATAGGCATATAGTCTGAGTTTGGGCACCACTGGTTTATAGGTACGTAAATATTTACACCGATAAATGAGTGAAGGGTGTCCGATTCTTTCGGAATGTAATTTATTATATGTACCACAAGCTCACGCAAATGTATAAACTTAATTTCCACAAAAAGAAAGTGTATTTTATATTCAGCGTCACAAATTTTTGTTTGTTGATGTCGTTTTATTTTGGTTTAGGTTCTGTGCATGGAGTTCTGGCTGGTCAGTGGCGCATTTTAGTCCAGAGTGCACCAAATCGTGGCTATAATTTTTTATTATCTCAGGCAGACCTTCACCTAGGGAAGGGACCCTTGCACATACTACTAGTATAGTTGGATTTCTGGTTTTGGCTTCTGTTGGTGCTGTATAGCAACATCGAAGTGCAGTTCTCTTTGAGTAGCCATAAAAATAATTAATTGGCTTTTATGTGGCAGGAGCCGTTGATATTGTCGATTCTCTCTTATTTTTTTGTTACAGTTGCAAATGCAATTTTAGCAATGGCGTCTTTTGCCTTTTAATTAGTGTTATTAATTATCATCATCGTTATAATCATTATCATGTGCATCAATTGCATCTGTTTTGTGGTTACACAAAACTCATTTCCGTTTGCCAGACATTTTGGTTAGCTTTGCCTTTTTGTTTTTATTACCTAGTATGTACTATACATGCATCCGTTACAGGCAAAACTAATTAGTTCTGTGGTTATCCATTGGGTAACAAAGCTTTTGCTTTTCATGCTCGTAATAGAATTTTGTTACGTATTTCATTGAGCCTAATGTTAGGCTTTGGAAGAAATTCGTTTTATATCCACATTCCATTGATGATGATTTTTCGACTCATTTGACTCATCTGCATCTGACCCTTCGATCAGGTTTCGTTTTCATGTGAGTGGCAAATGTAGAGTTGCCAAAAACAAAATCGACTCATGTAAACAAATTATTTTTGTGTTAAGGCCATCTAAATAAAATTATGTATGTTGCAAATAATGAATAAATTTTTACAATGCGTACAAATGTTAAATTAACAGGAAATATTGATATTTTTTGTTATCGTTGGTGTTTATCGGCCTGCTTATCGATAAAACACTAAATTTGTTTTGAGCGAATTCCCACAATTGATTCAAATAAGCTAAACGATCATTCGAGAAAATACACAGGGAATGATTCCAACAATTGGTTTATTAAATTATTATTTATATTCACTACTACATTAAAATATGTATATAAGTCCAATGATTAGGAATAACTCTTTACTTTTTCAACTTTTCTTGCCTATACACACGCATCGCGCATTTACATCATTTATTTATTGTGGTTGCCATTAGAAAAATTTCCATTGTATTTCCATACCACTTGTTTAATTAAAAATTAATTTTCTCTCTCCTCTGCTATGCTCCTTTTGCTTCTCATGTTTATGTCATGTATGGGAGCTGCCAGTGTTTGCTTTCGCAATTTTTCTCCATTTTCATCAACATTTTCATTAAATTATGCGCAGAAAACTTGCAACACAGTGTGATACATTTTTACACCCTGTACTTTAAAAAAGTACAAAAGGGTCTATTAAGTTTGTGCAACTCTGAAATGTATGTAACAGGCAGGAGGCGAGGCAGACCCCACAAAGTATATATATTATTGATCAGGACGACGAGCTGAGTCGATTCAGCCATGTCCGTCTGTCTGTCCTTGTGTACACCTAGATGTCGTAAACTGTAAGGGCTAGAGACTAGAGGTGGAGAACTATCGATAGTCGGCGCCATCGATAGTGCTTGATAGTTACTTACTATTGACGATAGTACGAAAAATCTATCGCCAATAGTTGTCGATAGTCCAGTAAGTAAATTAAGAAAAAATCTATTTAATTCGTTTTTTTAAATATTCCTTAATAATTTAAAATTAATTTAATTCGTTTTTGAAATATTCCTTTGAAATATTCCTTATTAATTTAAATTTACATTTACTTGAAAAGAGTATGATATTAATTTTCCAAATGTTTTTCTTCAGCATAATTATTATTCGAATAATGATTTGAATTTTTATTTTTTAGGTTTACCTTAACTGCTATTTATAAATTTACTTAAACAATAATATTTGTTAAGAAATCGTAGAACATTAATATTTTCGTCCTCAAGCCTTATACGCTTGGCAGTAATGGTTTCTGCAAGTAGCAGTTTTGTTATTATCACACAAAATTTTAGTTTTAACTTTATAATACAAAAACAAGTACACAACCTATTTGAAGAAATCGATCCATTTTATTGTTAATAAAAATTTGTAAAGCATATGTCACAAATGCGTGCAAGTTTCTTTCTTTCATTTCTTTCACAATTTTAGTGCAGAGTTATAAAAACAAATTATCGACGACTATCGACGATAGCGATCGACCGCTATCGAGAATGCGCGCCGCTATCGATGGCGAGTCGATAGTGGCCAACCATCGATAGTGCTAACGATAGTTCTCCACCTCTACTATAGACATCATATTTGACAGTTAGATGCCCCTGTCGGTTGCATCCGTCTGTAGCTTTTTTTATTATAGAAAATGCAGGCAAAAACTATGAGAAAATTGTTGTTGAAAATGTGTGCGGAGCAGGAGGGGAAAGCACTAAATTTATGAGTTGCAATAACAGAAAACATTTTAATAATTCAAGTAATTATCGCTGCGGTACGAGTACTTACTGGAAAAGAAACTTATAATTAAAAAACCCGGAAAGCAACAGTCGGACGCAACCTACAGTAAGAGACTCTCTACTTTGCTTTACCTTGGGCGTCGATAACAGTAGCAGCATTTATACAGTACGTTTCATAATCATAAGACACTTATATATCTTATACTATCTGGTGATTAAAGCTTTCTAAAGCCTTTTAAAATACAATGCGTATACATCTGAGCGTTGAATTCGCCGTTAGAATTTTGCGTTTTTCGCATTGATTTTTTTTCTGAAAGCACGTTTTGATACGACTTTTTAGTGTTTCTTTATTATATGACACACATCCTTTAAACAAGACCCGTTTGATGGAAAATTTTTTTAATATTTATTTTTATATTTAGTATATCGTTCTCGACTTTTAAGAACCTCTATCAATCGGTTTTGCATGAATCCTATTTCAACGAACTCTAAAGTGTCTTATGATTATGAAATGCACTGTATATATATTCATATATTATCCCATATCTTCGGTGTTTATTATCCGGTCGGGCTGCAAAACGCACCCAACATTCAATGCATCTTAAACTTTATTCATGCAAAGAAGGAGTAGACAGAGGATGAAAAGAAGAAAGTGACTCTAAAACTGTACTGTAAAACATGCTAACAACATTTTGCGAATTTGAGGGGGAGGGGGATGACATACCGAACATTTGACATCAACTTGGCCTGCCTATGAATACACGAACCAAATTAAGTCTCTAGCTCTTATAGTTTCAGAGATCTAGTTGTTTATACGGACAGAGAGGCAGATATCGACTCAGCTCGCCGTCCTGATTAAGAATATATATACTTTATGCCACGCCTCCTTCTGCCTGTTACACACAAATGTCAGTTGCACAATCTTAATAGACCCTGTACTTGATCTGCTTGCACTATAGGGACATCTAACTGCCAAATATGATGTCTCTATGTGTTCATACGGACGACTCAGCTCGTCGTGGGTCTATCACGCCTCCTTCTGCCTGTTACATACATTTCTGAGTTCCACAATCTTAATAGATCCTTTTGTACTTTTTTAAAGTACAGGGTCTAAAAACAAGAATAGCAATTAGTTTTTATTGTAAGACCTTAAAGTCCTGTAAATTTGTATATACATACATAATATGTATTACATATGTACTATATTGCTTTAAATTATTTAGTCACTCATAGAAATAGAAAAATATGTACTGAAGGAATATATGCATATATTTTGTACGTGAAGCAAAAATTTCAGTCAAGAATGCAAATACATAAATAAAACTTAAAATATAAAGCGTAATTATAATTATATTGTTAAAGGAAGTGTACTGATTTTATTTCAAGTAAATTTTGTAAAAGATGGAACAAGTTGTATCTTGAAGCATATGTGTCTTTACTTATTCTAGGTAAAGTTTAATCTAATCCAATCCAACAGAATAGTATAACCTGTAAAGATAAAAAAAAGACTTTTTGTATAATTTTCATACCTTCGCAGGATCAGCTTACTTTCTCACAGGTTTTTTTAGAGCTACTGAAAAATCAATGTAGGCGCGCCTACATATTAAAGAAGTATTACGTGTATATTACAGGAGTGGTGCAGACTACTTGATAGATCCTTCTGAGCCTAGTAGCAAGAAGACTAACACTTTTATACTAATTACTACTATATGTTTTGCACTTTAATCTGTATTTTATTCGTATTTTGAGTACTATTAAGGAATTGTGGTGTAGGGTTAAAGGTATACACTGCAATCATCGATTAATAAAACCCATCAAGAATATATATGTACTTCATAAGTAAAGGAAATAGAAAGATTGAATGCGGGCAACACCGGTTATTATTTTTTAAATTAAATAGAAATAAACTTTCTAGAAAATAAATGAAAGAAGTAATAAATGAAAATCATCCTCGTATCTTTGTGCTTTCGGAGCTCCAAACGGCAGTGTGGTGTGGATGAGCGGCACGTGTGCTGCGGGTGAGGCAAACGTTTTTTAAATGCCATAAATAACAAAAGGTCTGAAAATAAATAACCAAAATTAACACTAATGAGTTTTTGTAATTTCGTAAAGGGTAAAAGTGGGAAACTAAAAGTGAATACACAAAAAAGTACTGAACAAAAATACGATTTAAAATGCCGTTAAAAAGGCAACCTTACAGATTATAGTTGCAATTGAACTGCGCAATTTTGTGGCGGGCTTTAAAGCAACGCCCATTTATCGAATGTTCCGTAAATACTACAGGAGCTATAGACCCTAAATCATATATGACTTGTTCGGTTGTTGTGTGTGCTTTTAATGAACTGGAAATGCATATAAAAAAATTATAAAATGAATAGGAAATTGATTAAAATACACTTGTGGATACCCTTACTAGCATTTCTGAGTTATAAATATAATATTCAAAGAATATTAATAGATCTGAAAAACAATTTACATTAATTGTAGATATTACTAATAATAAAAATAATAATAATAATTAACTGAAATGTAATTATAAAATTCTAAACTAATTCTTTTTGTTTGTCAATTTGGCGAGTTATCGCCTAGCAAGATTTTGATAACATAAGTTTGTTGATGAATACTATATATTATATGTTTGTACTATAATCCATATTAATACACATATGGGCATTTCCAGGGGTCGCGAACGTACGTTCGTACGCTTTTAATGCAAAAATGAAATAGAAAACAAGTGTTTTCTAAAAAATGTTCTTATGCTTTTTTATAGCATTTTGGTAGCTCTTTGTTTAGTGTAAATGATGGGGTTTATCGAGTTTACATTTTTTAAATATTGGCAAAAAACATGCGGTCGCGAACGTACGCAAAATAGAAGTCGGTTTTGGCTTAATCTAGTAAAATGCAAAAATCAGCGAATTGAGATGGAATATTCTAAAGCAATAACTTTACTATGAAAATGAATTAATGTAGCTTTCTATTGCGCCTATTCGCCCCTACCTATACCCTAGTATTAAGCTGTAAATATGTGTATAGCCAGTTAAAATTGTAATACCCCTATAGTATAAGTTGCTAATAATAGTAACAGTAGGCTATAAGAAATTTATATATTAAATAAACAGAATTTAAAAAAAAAAAAAAAATTGCGCCTATTCCCAAGAAAATATCTCCATTTGTTTTTTTTTAATTGAATTAAGTACCGGTCGCGAACGTACGGGTCGCGAACGTACAATTTTCCCATGCTACTTTAGTTGTTTTTTTTTTGGTTTACATCTACTTCTTTTATGAATAACTTCATATTTCCTTTATATTAGATTACGGTAAAGAGATTTGGTAGAAAAAGTGCAAACATATCATATGTTTTCATTGCGAAATAATTAAATGAAAAAATGCCTTTAAAAGTAGCTAAAAGTGAAGAAATTACAGTTTTTTTAGTTTTTAGGCCAAATTCCAAATAGATATTGTATGGATTCATTGTATTATGAAAATTTTGCCATTTCTTTTTGATATTTGATATTTTATATTTCTTTCTTCACACAAAAATACGATAATTATGAAGATTTTCATTTTCGGGCCTGGTTGACCATTTGCCGGATATGCCCATATGTATAAAACTCTTTGACCTGAGTGACTGACTAACTGATGTAGTGCCCATTGGTGCCCTAATGGATCGAACTTGCGAATGTCGAAAGCAAAAGTTATTCAAATTTTATTTTGCATTAAATTAGGTGCATGTAGGCTCGATACAGGTGTGTGTGAGTCTGATCCTTACAAATATACCAAGGTTTAAAGGGATCCAATCGGGGATAAACATACAGACATACAAAAGAAAAATACATTAATAATTATAATTAAATTATCTTAAGAAATCTTAAAACACAAAAGTTATTTATAATTTCAAAAGGAACAAAGCCATAATAACTTTTGATAGAGTATCATAAAAGTCATAGGTCTTGATCTGGCGACCAGGCCAATTGTTCACTTACCAAAAAATGTTCGCTGCGAGTGATGAAAACGTCAACTTTGTCGTTCGATTTATGAAACTGGTAGTGGGTCCATTGTTTCTGCATACGCATGATACTACAATACACTCAATATAGGCAACAACAATAGAGGGCTTCCCTCTCAAACACACTCTCAGTCTTACTTTGTCGCTCTTTCTTTCTGAGTTACGTGCTGCTGCGCTTTTGTTTGTTTGCATTCGCTTATGAAGACCTTTGGGACTAACGCTTAAGTGCGAAAAAACCCGAACAAAAACACAAGGCCCCATGACGATTCTGAAAACAGAGGAACAGAAATCAAATTGAAAAATTTGTTGTGTGTTGTGAGGGCATTAGTTGCAGCTCATTGCCTGCCAAACCAACTCTGTGGTACGTGTACAAATAACCGCATAAGTTTACGAACTGTCAAATGTCAGAGGCCACGACATGAAAAAAACACAGGGAACAAAACGTTTATAGGAATGCAACGCGAATTCAATCTATTTATTTATTTATTTTTATACTAGAAATAACATACATATATAATGCATAATCTAATGCTAATAGTTTGTGTAAGCGCTAGTTTCGAGGTCCTTAGTTTTGAGTGACTAAATGTAAATTACTGGCCGACAAATTTAAATTAAGCTGCTGCTTATTTCGATTAGAATCTATTTTAGACCCTGTACTTTAAAAGGTACAAGGGGTCTATTAAGTTTGTGCAACTGAAAAATGTATGTAACAGGAGGAGGCGTGGCAGACCCCACAAAGTATATATATTATTGATCAGGACGAAGAGCTGAATCGATCTTGCTATGTCCGTCTGTCTGTCTGTCTGCCCGTATAAACACAGAGATCTCGGAAACTCAATTCTTTTTTTGTTTTGTTCGTGTATTACATAGGCAGGCAAAGTTTATGTTTTTAATTTGATATCTCATCCCCCTCTCCATCAAATTTGCAAAAATGTTCTTAGCATGTACAGTTGTAGAGTCACTGGATTCCTTCTCTGGATGAATAAAGTTTTAGGTGCTTTGAATGTTTGGTGCGATTTGCAGCCCAATCGGATATTAAACACTGGAGATATTGGACAATCAATTTTCTGTAGTTGGCATTGGGCTGGGGGAAGGGGGAAGCCACAGTGTATTCGCCGGTTATTGTTTGTTTTTGAGCATATATTTGTGTGTATAGGTGTATATGTGTATGTATAAGTGATTACATATATGCTGCTGCTATTATCGACTTCCAAGGCAAATCGAAGTACAGGGTCTCCTTCTGTCGGTTGCGTCCGACTGTAGCTTTCCATATTTTATAATACAGCAAATGTGAATGAATGTTGAAAAAATAAAATGAAAATTTCAAAATTATTTTTAGAATATAGCAAGAAAAAAAAAATGTTAAAACAAATCGCCCATTGTGTGAAGATCGAGGGATAACGGAAAATGCAAACAGATGTAAATCCGAACGTAAAACCCAATAACCAAAAGGCTCGACGAGACAAAACGCTGCAATTGGCAAGAATGTGAATGAAAAGCACGGCATGAGGCAGTACTAGAAACAGCGGGAGTACGGCTGAGGGCGCTGAGGGCGTGGTACAGGTCAAGTACGAATGCATTAGAGCAAAGGTTGGCTTTTATGATAGGACGAGTAGCGGAAACGAAAACAGTTGGCAGAGATAGAGAAAAGATAGAGAGAATAACTCGTGCCAAGGTGCGAAATGAGCAAAACGGAAGTAACAGCCAAATTGTTGCAAATATTCTTAAGGCAGAAAACAGCTGCTGCTGCTCCCATTCATTCATAATTATGCAATCAAAGTTTGCCAAGTTCTACGGAATTAAACAAAGGAGCACGTGGACCAAAGGGGACACAGTGGACACAGCATGCAGCTAATACCCTGCAATTTTTAGCGCAGCCCAGCCCTTTTCGCTTTTCCCTCTTCCCTCTTCCTCTCTTCCTCTGTTCTGCTTGTTGTGTGTCACTTTTACCGTTGTAGTGCGCCTGTCATCATTTCTCATCCGTAGCTTTGTTCTCCTTGTAATTTGTCACTGCTGGAGCTCTTTTCTGCGGCGTAATTTGTTTGCAACTCATTTCGAATTCGTTTTCCCCTTCCCCTTCCCATTCCCCCACCCACCCCCACGACCCTTGCTACCTTGTCTAAATGTTTTTCTTTGGTCTCGGTTTGATGCATTTAATTAATGTTATTACAGTTTGTAATGCAATGGCTTGAGCATTATTGTAAATTGGGTGTGTTCCTTACACAAAATATATGTATAAAGGTAAAAGATCGTTAATTAAGCATGTTTTACTACAAGCGAGTTGTTCGGCACTATTGAGTTGTTCATATGCAATCTTTGTGTCAGTTCTCATTAGTACAAAATTTCGTAATCAAACAGTGTGAGAGTGGTGGAGAGGAGGGATATCGGTTAGATTGGTGAATTGCAGGTCAAGTTTGTTTCTGATTTTCGTAATCTCCCCACCCCTTCAAATTCGTAAAATATTTTTAGACCCTGTACTTTAAAAAAGTACAAAAGGATCTATTAAATTTGTGCAAATGACATTTGTGTGTAACAGGCAGAAGGAGGCGTGGCAGACCCTACAAAGTATATATATTCATGATCAGGACGACGAGCTGAGTCGATCTAGCCATGTCCGTCTGTCTGTCTGTCTGTCTGTCTGTCTGTCTGTCTGTCTGTCCGTCTGTCCGTCTGTCCGTCCGTCTGTATGAACACCGAGATCTCGGAAACTATAAGAGCTGGAGATGTAATTTTTTTTTGTTTGGTTCGTGTATTACATTGGCAGGCCAAGTTTATGTTTTTAATTTGATATCTCATCCCCCTCCCCCTCAAATTTACAAAAATGTTCTTGGTATATACAGTTTTAGAGTCACTGGATTTTTTGGATGAATAAAGCTTTACTTGCTTTGGATGTTTGGTGCGTATGTACATATGTGCTGCTGCTATTATCGACGCCCAGGGCAAATCAAAGTACAGGGTCACCTACTGTCGGTTGCATCCGACTGTAGCTTTCCCTACTTTTTAATTACAGCAACATTATTTTCTTGTCTTTCCTAAAGTAAAAGAAATTATCAGCATTAAAACAATATATATTTTCCACATACTCTCAATAGCTTTTTCTGTGGTATGATTCCCAGTGAGTCAGTACTACGAATACTATGTATGTTTTTCTTAAGCAGATGCATCTACGTATTTCATACGCACACATTAATTTCATATTTCATATTAAGCCTTTCTACTATGTGCATATTGGGTGGCCCCCCGCCAACACCAACCTCAGCTGAAACTCTTTCTTCCACTCACTTCATTACCAAGTCAACCATATCAACAACAGTCTACTAAGCCCCTTCAGAAAAACTAATTTTAGAGCATTAGAAGGGAAAAGTACCCGCTAGATGAAGTACTTGTTTCTACAGCTATTGTGATCGAGCCTGACTTTGCTTTGAAAACATATTTGTAACGGCAAAAGCCGACAATGGATCGACAACAAAGGCAAAACAGAGAAAAACAGAGAGAAAGAGGGAGATAGTGAGCAAAAAAACTCAAGTACACGCACTTCTAAACGCAATTACATGCATATGTACTACATTGAATTTGAAGCCAAGCTCTACTGAATGAAGTAAATAAAATTGAAAGGTACATGTGTATGTTTGTACATAAGATTCATATAATTCTGTATTTAATACTATAGTGCAAAGCAACACTCTTTGCCCAGGGCCAGTTTGGCTTCTTCGCTTTAGCACTTTTCAGCCGCGCCCCAGGTGAATAAATACGCACAGTAGTAGTGTTGATAGGGTTTGATCACCCAAGTCAGCTAGATTTGATATGGAAATAGCTAAAAATAGCTAAAAATTAAAATTGGATAAAAAAATTAAAAGAACAAGGGTTCCAAATATACATAAGTGACATAAATGTAAATCATACAGGTCTGGGATCAGGTCTGATTATGCGCATATTTCAGGTATTTTCGAAAATAATTATAACACTATTAAGTTAAAAATAATATTGGCAGCGTAAGCAATGACGCTTGAGAAAAAACGCTCTATTTGACTCATACACTCAAAAAAAAAACGAGCTAAAATGAAGATTTTTGGTCATAAAATCAAGACCATTTGGTGACGAAAGTAGGGTAATCTCTATGCAATCTTGATTTTAGATTTCCAAGCTCAAATCAAGATTTTTTTTAATTAAGCCTGAAAAATCTATATTTAAGATTTATTGGTTCTATTTCAAGATTTTATAGAGATTACTTCAAGTATGAACCAGCTTAAAATAAGATGCTAAAAAATCTAAAATCACGACCATAATCTCAAATTTAGATTTACAAAAATCTTAAATCATGATTTTTTCCTCTCATTAGATTAACCGCTAAATTACATGTGATGCACATTTTTAATATTTTTATAATTTTTTTTTTTTATATAAATTGTTCTTTATATTTTATAAATTTTTTACATCTATTAAATTTGATTCCATCTTTAATTTTACATACCAAATTTACTTGTCCGGCTTCGCGATTTGAACTCACGACTCCTCCCTTGCTTGACACACGCAACGCTGTTCACTGTCGACTTAGACCCTTGCGCCACAAAGCTTTCACAGTTTGCACATCCCAAATACCAAATACAATTCTTATGAACAGATTACAAAGAATGCAGAATGCGGACGACTCGGGTTCAAGTCCAGGCAGAGAACTACGTTTTTTTATTTTTTTATTTTTTTGTTTAATTTAAAATTTTGCTTCATCTCTCTTTATTCTGACTTCGCCTGGGTGTGCGAATGAGACGGACATTTTGACACAAACAAGTTCTAATAAGAAGATTTTTAAATCTTGAAAATGACATTCGAATTCTCATTATTAGATTTATGGTTATTTTTCAAGCTTTTTCGGGATTAAAAATTTAAGATTGCTCAAATTCTTAATTTAAGATTTTAATTTTTTTATCAGTGTAGGATGTTGAGATAAAAACTTTTCGAATGTTTGCGGCTGATGAACGTTACTATTACGGTGGCACCTTCAAATATGATAAAGAAGATTATTAGTGTTTCCACAAGTTGTGCACTTAACAATTAGACCAAAGTCTGACTTACAAATTTGGACATTTCTGTCCACGTTTGAGTGGAATTAAATTTTTTTTCCGGTAATACTCCTTGCATTTGACTAAAATCGGTTTTCTCATGAAATCACCTTCTTCCGATATTCTACGCTCACGCTCCATGCTCAAAAACACAAAATGATTGAATGCATGGGGGGAGTGGTTTTCACCCTGGGGGTTGAATCACTTGGTGAAAATCGATGGAACAATAGAAAAAGAAGAAGAATTTCATGGTTTGGAGACCAATTTGCCAGATTGCATCTCGGACACCACCCGAAAACATGTCGTTAAAAATTGGCACCAAGATGGACATTTTTACCTTGCGTAGTGGTGTACTCAGAGTTCATATCTGAACCTTATCGAAAAATTATGGGCTTTGGCGAAAAAGAACTTAGCTAGGTACGAGTCTACCCGAAAGGGATTGGGTGAGCTTTGAGTGAGCCACAATTCACAGCACTGATAAAGGTTAAACCCAAATTTTTATCTTTATAATTGTGGCTGTGGTGGTTTTCGTGGTTTGAGATAGGATATGATGTCTTTAGCTTTTACAGTTTACGAGATCTATGCATATGTTCATACGGACGGAGAGACTGTTGATGCGAATTTCCAAGGGGAAAATGTATTAAAAAATTGAAACTAACCTTTTCCGCAAGATAATAATGATAAATCGAGCCCTATATATGTTTTTTTTTTTAAATCGGAATTACCTCGCATAACAGATATTTACCGAAAATTTCGATGTTGCTGCGTATCATTCCAGCGCTAATTTACATTTTTAAATATTCTACATTTAGCCTTAAATAAGCTAAACTGGCAACACTGCAGCACCAATAAATGCATGCATACAACAACAACGAAAACGCTGTTGCTGTGCTGCACTCTTGCCCTTCCGCTGCTCTGCTCTTGCTCTTACACGCTCTCGCTCTCACATTCTTGTTCGTTCGTTCATGCAGTCGTGCCTACAGCGCCGCTTTTCAGCAAACGCCATTGGGGGTTTGGCATTGAGAGCCTACGCACAAGCGCTGCCTGCCTCTTTCGCTCCCAGTGGCATTCGTGCGCTTTGCTGTGCTCTCTTTCCCGCTCGATGAGTACGCTGTGTCTATGGTTGAGTGCGGCTTTCTATGCTTTTCCCTTTATTAGTTTGTCTAATTGCTTTTGGCAACTATTATTACGCTTGTTGCTGAATGTTGCTGTTGTTGTTGTTTACCGTTGGTATTGCTTGCTGCAGAAAAAAGTATCACAGATGTCATGTTAGATCCCGCCGCTGACCGACCGTATGGCATCACCAGGGGGCCAGCCATTGCTTTGATTTGACTCTTCACTTTTTGGGTGAGCAAGGGGCAACCGTTACTAGTTACCAGTAACCAGTAACCAGGGCCAGGTTCGGGGTACCAGGGATTCGCATACACATACTCTGTGTGTAAAACTCTCTTTAATAAATGCTGTTAAAGAAGGCGTGAAATTTCGCTGTTTCACCATTTCCGTTGCGCGATCTCACGCTGCGTTTGGCGGTAGGAGTTGGCAAAAGTATTTATTTTTATTAAATTTTAAATATAATACAGTAGAGTCCGGCTATAACGACTCTGCTTAAAGCGTCCGTCCGGTTATTGTGACGAAAACTCGATGGCTTGGTTGGTCCCCATACAAACTTATATGAAAGGGACTCCGCTTAGTACGTTTCCGCCTTTAGCGACAAACCGCCTATACAGACGGGATTTTTCACAATTCAACCGGATATTGCGACGTACCGAAAAAAAATACAGCGAAATAATGCCAAATTTAAGCATCAAACGACGATGTTAGAAATGTATGTATCTATCAGTGATCGGCACCCTTGCTTGTGTGTGTAGCAGCGACTCTACTCTCTCTTAGTTTTAGTTGTCGCCTTAGCAACGCTGCTGAGAGGAAGAGAGAGAGAGAGTCGAAGCGCAATAACGACGTCACACAAATGTTTACAGCGTGCGTGTGCAGACCTCATAGCCTATTCCATGAGATGTCCCGTTATATTTCTAGTTTTTTCTGATTTTTTTCAAGTAGCGCACCAAATGTGAGTTAATGCGCAAAATGCGCCATAGTGAGCTCATTCAGTTTAAGATCGACACTTGTGCATTGAATTGAATTTATTAAATTTTTTGTTTTGATTAAAAAATTAATTTGTTTTATTTTAAAACCTATTACAAACATGGCAACCCTAAAATAAACAAAAAAAAATTTTTTTTTGCTCCTTTTGGTTAATGCGTCGTCCGGGTATAACGACGTAAAATCGTCGGTCCCTTGAAAGTCGCTATAACCGGACTCTACTGTATTTTATAATGTACAACACCAGAGCAGCAGCTGCTGTCATACAGGCCTGTTCCCATTTACGAAATCGATCATTCGATATACTTTTTGAAAAAAAAGGGCTTCCTAAATTTGATGTATCGTTTTCAAGAAATGAAAATGTTTATTGTACTTACACACGAAGCTAATCTATTTCGAAATGGAGCAAATATGAAGCTAATCGAAAACGATGAATTGAAATTTGGAACCCCATTTTTTTCAAAAAGTAAATCGAATGATCGATTTCGTAAATGGGAACAGGCCTGATAGTAACATCGTAAAATTAATTTGACATTTCGAACACCACTAATTGTCCTGGAATTTCACAAATTATATTGCACTTAAGAAGTTTTAAAAGTTTCAGACAGTTATGTCAGATATCTTTGTTTATTATTATTATTAGTTTAACAATAACTATGAATATACACAATTTGTTCAATCTTCCCAATCGGATAATAAACACCGGAGATATTCAAGGGATATAGTCAAGGGGGGAGCAGCGCAAACATGTACTTAATGTATGTATGTACATACTATGTATGTAAGTGTGTATGCATGGTTGCCTGTGAATTTCGCATGTGTCAGTTGTTATTGTGTACTTTTATATTTGTATATGCTGCCCCGAAAGAAAGTACAGGGTCTCCTACTGTCGGTTGCATCCGCCTGTAGCTTTAATTTTAATATTGTTTATTTAATTTGATTAACTTAACATTATATATTTTCGTTTGTCGACTGCTATTTAGCTGACATTAAATAAATAATAATAATAATAATAAATAAATAAAAAAAGCCACAGTTTTTAAGATACGCCTCAGCCTACAAGGAGGTTAAGCTAACCTTCATCTATGCTGTTAGTGTGTGTGTATATATTTGTAGTACATATGTATAATATGTAAGTGCATAAGTGTGTAGAAGCTTTTTTACACATATTAGGGCAATAGTTACATTTACTGTGCCTAAAACCTAGGCGTTCGTAGAGAGTTAACTCGTCAAAAATACCGCATTTCGAATTAATAACGCAGAAATATTCAATAAATAATTAACTATTACTACTCGCCACGTAAAAGAGGTCAATATGTAGTACACCCTTAGTGAAAGTTTAGTAGCAATTCAAAACATTAAACTCGTTCTATTTTGAGTTTTGACCATTTTATAGTAAACTCTTAAGTTGAAGGCCAAACAATGTCTAGCATAATATAAATAGTAAATACAAAACAGTAACATATATTTTTTCTATGCAAACTCATGAAAATACTGTACAGAATGAAACTTCAATAATATGTTAGGCGTTTTGTTTGTAGTGAGACTGTTGCGTGGAGAAATAGATTCTCCTAGGTTACTTGGCATATTCAATCGGATACAGTTTTACCGTCTCTATAGAGTCTTCGACTATTCCACCCCCATTCATGTCGCCAAGCTTTCTATCTTCACGTATCTGTCTAATCTTCTTAATACGAACAATTAACCACTAACATTGGTCTGATTGGGGTTTTCTGAGTTTTCCGCAATCCATGCAGCAAATGCTGGACCTCTCATTTGTGCAAATGACATTTGTGTGTAACAGGCAGAAGGAGGCGTGGCAGACCCCATAAAGTACAGTAGAGTCCGGTTATAACGACTCTGCTTAAAGCGTCCGTCCGGTTATTGTGACGAAAACTCGATGGCTTGGTTGGTCCCCATACAAACTTATATGAAAGGGACTCCGCTTAGTACGTTTCCGCCTATACAGACGGGATTTTTCACAATTCAACCGGATATTGCGACGTACCGAAAAAAAATACAGCGAAATAATGCCAAATTTAAGCATCAAACGACGCTGTTAGAAATGTACATATGTATCTATCAGTGATCGGCACCCTTGCTTGTGTGTGTAGCAGCGACTCTACTCTCTCTTAGTTTTAGTTGTCGCCTTAGCAACGCTGCTGAGAGAAAGAGAGAGAGAGAGAGTCGAAGTGCAATACCGACGTCACACAAATGTTAACAGCGTGCGTGTGCAGACCTCATAGCCTATTCCATGAAATGTCCCGTTATATTTCTAGTTTTTTCTGATTTTTTTCAAGTAAAACTGATTGCGTAAATTCACCAAATGTGAGTTAATGCGCAAAATGCGCCATAGTGATGTATACGACTAAAAACCTATGTTATTGAATTGAATTTATTAAATTTTTTGTTTTGATTAAAAAATTAATTTCTTTTATTTTAAAACCTATTACAAACATGGCAACCCTAAAATAAACAAAAAAAATTTTGTTTTTGCTCCTTTTGGTAAATGCGTCGTCCGGGTATAACGACGTAAAATCGTCGGTCCCTTGAAAGTCGCCATAGCCGGACTCTACTGTATATATATTCTTGATCAGGACGACGAGCTGAGTC
Source organism: Liodrosophila aerea (assembly GCA_035045005.1). Classification (NCBI taxonomy): domain Eukaryota; kingdom Metazoa; phylum Arthropoda; class Insecta; order Diptera; family Drosophilidae; genus Liodrosophila; species Liodrosophila aerea. The sequence continues at coordinate 467 of JAWNNL010000910.1, read as the reverse complement.
GGTATAGCCATGTCTGTCTGTCTGTCTGTCTGTCCGTGCGTATCAACACCTAGATCTCGGAAACTGTAAGAGTTAGAGACATCATATTTGGCAGTTAGATGCCCCTATAGTGCAAGCAGATTAAGTTTGTGTTAGATTTTGGATACCTCCCCCCCTCCCCCAAAAACCGCGAGAAACCAATACACCCACAATTTTAAAGATACAAACTTGCATACGATAATCTTATGATAATCTTTATTTGCGCTGTGAATTGTGGCTCAATCGGATATTATACACCGGAGATATTCAAGATTCAATTCCCTGTACTTGGTAAGGGGGGAGCAGCGCGATGTGTGGTTGCGTGCAACTTAACGATATGTGTGCATGTGTGAGTCTTTGTCAGCGTGTGTGTGTGCGAAAGTACAGGATCTTCTACTGTTGATAGAATCCGACTGTAGCTTTCCGAGTTTTTGAATTAAGTGTTATAC
>JAWNNL010000907.1:0-70218 GCA_035045005.1 Liodrosophila aerea | reverse complement strand
ATAGCTTGCAAATAACTGTCGACCGTTTTTCTTCTTGCGCTCTCGTTGCGAACACAACCGAAAAAGTTCATACTCTCTCGCTCTCGCTCTGAGCAAGAGACTCTTGCTGTCATCATTTATGTTTTCTGTTGAGCGCTTTTCGTTGAGCTCTTTGTATGTCGCTCTTTCAATGAGCAGTGCGTAAAGAGCGGAACGAGAAACACTCAGCACAATGAGGGTCAGCAAAAGACCGATTGACTGAAAAACTCAACGCAAACGGTCTTTACATTTAAAAAGCAAAATAGGTTTCAGAAAAAGTTGTTTTTAAATTTTTATTTTTTGAAGAATTGGTGCACTTGTTTATTAATATATATTATATATATAATATCTCTTTCCCATTTTGCACAACAAATATTTCCCAACTTTACACACTCAATTCACAATCGCAATTAATATATTTCGTCTGCAAAACAGCCGTTCAACGATTTGCTTGCCTATGCGTGTAAATGTATACCAATACATACGCAAAAGACTTTTTGCTTCACTGAACACAACAAAACGCTCTTGGATCAACCAGAACAAAACAGAATAGAAAAAACCGGTTTCGCTCTGAGCGCGAGCGAGCTCATTCAAGAACCCATAAATCGGTTGCTCCCTGAGTCTTTTCGTAAAGAGTCAGGAAAAAACAGTTATTTGCAGATATACATATATTTAATATTCTTTGTTATCGATTCCTCTGTGGGCGAAAAAGATTGGTTGTCAATACATTAATTTGTGTAAAATAAAATATTATGGAGAAGCTCGACAATGTCATTTGTCCACAACATTGCACACTTCTTGCCACTTTTCTTATTTCCATACAAATTTGTTTACCGCCAAATTTTACTACTCCGATATGTGCTTATCGATAGCTAATTTGCTTACATGCAACCCTGTGCTAATGCGTGTGCAACTCTGTGTTTGCAAATAATCGGAATAGCGCAAAGCAAAATAGACGAAAAGTCGTGCAACTTGATGGGTCATGCAGTTTCATCATGAAGTCGAACCCCTCTACACCCCTTGCCAACAAACAGAAACTTCATGAAGTAACATCATTAAGTAACTTCATCGTGTAAATAGGGACTAATTAACACAACTCCCAAAATTGCATAAAAAAATTAAATAAGCTCGAACTACCGCTGCCCGCTGTTTTCAAATATTACCCGCAATCCCACTTCAAAAGAAATTCAAATCTGACGGGAAAAAAGCGGAAATGACGCCACTGTACACAAAGCGTTACTTAGTAAAAAAGTAATGATAGTTAGTGTCGCTGCGAAAATAATTTAAATAAGTTTATCGATACTTAACGTTTAAAATGTAAATCGATATATGTATAGAATAAGCCTAAAAATGACTGACAGTGGCGTCAGCCAAAAAATGACGTACAGTGGCGTCAGAGTTTTGCCGCCAAGCTATGAAACGGTAAAAAATAAGGAGTAGTAGAAAAGTGAATGGAAATGAAGAAAGAGCTAGAATAAAGCGCAATTATTTGATTTTGTTAATATAAACTACTGTTCGATTTAAAAGACGAAGGAAACATCACCCAGTGGCGTCAGAGTTTTGCCGCCAAGCTAAGAAACGGTAAAAAATAAGGAGTAGTAGAAAAGTGAATGGAAATGAAGAAAGAGCTAGAATAAAGCGCAATTATTTGATTTTGTTAATATAAACTACTGTTTGATTTAAAAGACGAAGGAAACATCACCCACATAAGTGGTCCTTCGAGCCGGATCATTAATAGTGATTCAGTCTATAGAAATACAGTCCGCTAATAAGAAAAAACATAAAAAAATGTGGCAGTGGAAGGAGGCTCAAGTCAAGCGCATCGATTCTTGGAAATCGCAAAGTCTACGCGATGTACACCTAGCGGTTTTCATAAAATTTACAACTGAAGCACACATTAAGAGGCAACTGCGTAACTTCGAGGGACATAATTTCAACTTAGTTGCAAGAGAGGAACATGAGCAAGCTATTATTCAGGAACTCGGCGAAAACGCTTTGCTGCGCGTCTGTGAATTTCTGGACATCGACGTTGGTGCAAATGTAGTCAAAAAAGAAATGGCAACAAAAATTGTTGATGCCGTATCATTTGACTGTACCAAAAACGACGATGTGGAAGATGCATCGGTTCTGGAGCAGCAACTTGAAGTATATGAACAGTTGGAGAATGTAAATGCTGATAATGTAAAAATCAAGCGCGCAATAAACGACAAACACGAGTCCCTTGTTCTGCTGCAAAACACATTGACAAATGCGCAAACCAATGCCACTGCAATGACTGAAAACGATGTTCAACAAATCAACAGTGATATCGACAAGATCAAACGTGATTTGGATCTTCTTCAAGCAGAATAAGAAGCTTTGGCAAATGCTCTTCTTCAAATTCTGCACGATCCATCAAAAACGTTCTACAATCGGTTGACAATGCGCGTACCGTGGAATGGGTGCACTCACAAACCAGTGAATGCAAACCCAAGATTCCAAATGTTGAGTACGAGGATGCAATACAAACAACTGTAACCAAGATGCTGGCGCGCCAAACATTCGATGGAAAACACCTGGAGTTCGACGGTTCCTCCGCATTAACTTGGAAGCATTTCATACACCAATTTGAATTGTCAAGCACAAATTGCGGTTATTCCGGCGAAGAGGATGTTCATCGATTGGCCAAGGCCCTTAAAGGTGCTGCGCGGGAAAAGGTGTCCCTCCTGTTAATATCAGCGACAGAGCCGTCCAAAATTATTGACATCCTGGAGAAGGCATACGGTGGCCCCGAGAACGTCGCACTTGAGCTAACGTTAAAGGCAAATCAAGTCAAATCTGTAAAGCAACTGGCAGATTTTGAGGAGTTCAACTACGCGGTGCAGAACATAAGTGCAGCGCTGGAATATACCAACGGGTCGATGATCGACACACAAAGATTGATGGCTACAATGATCGGGAAACTAGCTGAAAACTACCTAAGAGAATGGGGCACATTTCTGAATGAAAAGAAATTACGAGCGTCTTGCTGCACTTTCAGTACATTGTCAGAATGGTCGCAGAAACAAGCGGATCTTATTCAGGATATCTCATTCTTTCAAAAGGTGTCAGCAATCAATAACCCAAACACGGCGACAACATCAACGATGGCAGATTTGCTAGGTGCAAATCAACATGTGGAAGGAGCAGCCAACCATAAGGTGAAACCTAAATCTGCATGTCCAGCTTGCAACGAAGACAAACACGATCTAAATAAATGCAACGTATTCCTGAACGCAAACGTAAAGAAGAGATGGGAACTCGCGAACCGTCATAAAGCTTGCTACTGCTGTCTCAAATACCATAAAGGCACATGCAGTCAGCGAGAGACATGCAAGATAGATAATTGCGAAAAGTTCCACAACAAATTGTTGCATAAAAAGGTTGGCGAAACTGAGTCGTTACCACCGCAGAACTTTACCGGTGTGGTGGCAGAGTCAACAAAGAGAGTTCTACTAAAAATGGTACCAGTCACAATCCATGGCGCTAAAGAGTCCAGGCAAATCATTGCTTTCTTAGATGAAGGGAGTACATCCACAATCATGGATATGAGTCTAGCTCACGCAAAAGGATTAAAAGGACACAAGGAACCATTCTGCTTCAGCTGGCCAGGAGGCGTATACAGATACGAGTCAACAGCAGAGCGAGCGAACATTACGCTGAGTGACAACAAAGGTCATAGACATGAGCTGAGTGATGTTTGGCTTATAAATGAGTTGAAGCTTCCTTCGCAACAAATAGACTACAACAGTTTAACAAATTTAGTGCCCCGCAATCTCGTCGATATTAAGATGCTACAAAACCAGCAGCCATTATTATTGATTGGACAACGCCATGCCAACTTAATTACGACACGATCTATTATCAACGGAGACGAGAAGCGACCGATGTTATCCAAAACTAAGTTGGGTTGGGTAGTTCACGGACCGGTGGACACAAGGACGGATGCAGCCAACTTCGTCTGTTGCCAAATGGAGGACCAGCTTCTACAAACAATGATTAAGCAGCAGTTCAGCTTAGAAAACTTTGGAGTATGTGCATCAAACAATGACAAAGCACAGTCAACCGAAAATCAGATGGCAGTCAAAATTGCTGAATTATCGATCACCCATCAAAACAATCAGTATACTGTCAACTTACCATGGAAAAACACTGCAGTCAAACTCCCAGACAGCAAGGCAATGGCCACACAGCGTCTAAGGTGCTTGGAGCGAAAACTACAAAGAGATCCAACGACAGCGAAGGCATATAAAAACGAAATCCAAAAACTCTTGCAAAAAGGCTACGCACGCGAGCTGCATGACATGGATGTTTTAGAGTCTCCAAAGCTGTGGTTCCTACCACATTTCGCAGTACACAATCCTAGCAAACCGGAGAAAGTTCGACTTGTGTTCGATGCTGCAGCAGAGTGCAATGGCACTTCGCTCAACCAAAACTTATTGACGGGACCAGATTGGTCCACATCTATAGTCGGAATCCTGCTCAGATTTCGTCTCCATAAAATTGCGGTTGTAGCTGATATCCGCGAGATGTTCAACCAGGTTCAGATCGCCGATTCTGATGTAGCTGCTCAATGCTTCCTGTGGAGAAATATGGATACGAAGAGCGAACCAAGGATTTATCAAATGAAGGCCATGTTATTTGGCACGACATCTTCACCGTTTTTAGCGCAATTTGTAAAAAACTACAATGCTAAAAAATACGCAAGTAAATTCCCACAGGCGGTCAGATCTATTATAGAAAACCACTATGTAGATGATTATTTAGAATCAAAACCATCAGTCGAGAAAGCAAACAGTATGATAAATCAAATAAGGCACATCCATGCTGAAGCTGGCTTCGAACTTCGACAATTCCTGTCGAACAGTCAAGACGTAATGTTCCAGATCCCCTTGGAGTTACGATCCAACAGCGCTGTCGCGATGTTTGATGACAAGACGGACATTCATCATAAGATTCTTGGAGTTCTTTGGGACGCAAATGGCGATTACTTCACATACTCTATGAGTACAATGCATCGTGTGAGCAGTGACATCCGAACAGGCAAGGTGCCGCCTACAAAAAGGAAAATATTGTCAGCTGTTAACTCACTCTACGATCCACTGGGCCTGATGACACACATCACTATCAAAGGCAGAATTCTCATGAGGGATGTATGGATTTCCGGCATTGGCTGGGACGACGTAATTAAAGACGAACTCATGCCAAAATGGCAAAAATGGCTGGCAGAATTAGCATCAATTGAGAACACCAAAATTGCTAGATGCTACAGTATAAACTTGCTGAAAGCTGTCCGTGTGGAGATGCATATTTTTAGCGATGCCAGCAGCAAAGCTTATGCAGCAGCCGCCTATTTAAGGTGCTGTTTTAAGGAGGAAAATGACGAGAACTACGATGTAGCACTAATTGCATTTTGATGCAATGGCCTTTGGGCCAGAGTATCTCCGATAAAAGCTTTAACAATTCAAAGGCTGGAGCTGATGGCAGCATTATTGGGATGTCGTCTGGCAGAAACGCTTCAGAGGGAACTGCAAATTAACATCGATCAACGATACTTTTGGGTAGATTCTTAAACTGCACTGGATGGTAAGCACAAATTTACCAAGCTGTTAATCCAAAAATTGCACGTAGAGGCACAACATACAGGTATGCAAATCGTTGTCCACCGATTTAAGTCGGAATACTGGATGCCAAAGATGAACCACCTAATAAGGACTATCATAAATGCTTGCGTATGGTGCAAACGCAGAAAGGCGCGACCTATTCAACCAGAGATGGGTATCTTACCAGAGGAGAGGTTTCTCACGTTCAAGAAGCCATTCACAGCGGTAGGAGTAGACTATTTTGGGCCCTTTTATGTAAGGATGGGCCAAGGAACCAAACTCAAGTCACTTCACAAACGCTACGGTGTAATCTTCACGTGCCTTACAACCAGGGCGATCAGCGTTGAGATTGCTCATTCTTTGAGCACAGATTCCTGCATAATGGCGTTGCGACGTATGATGGCACGTCGTGGTGATGTGTCCATAATCTGGTCCGATAACTATTTGAAGCGCTCGAGGAAATGGATGCGCAGCAAATAAAATCAACATTAGCTAGCGAAAGAATTACATGGAACTTTATCCCGGCTAGCGCACCCAACTTTGGCGGGTGCTGGGAGCGACTGGTGGGCTGTTTCAAAAGAGCGATTGAAGCAGTGATGTCTACCAATTCAAATCCAAATGACGAAACTCTACAGACCATATTCGCAGAGGCAGAACATTTGGTGAATAGTCGACCATACATATTGGAGTCTGACAATCCCGACGACCAGATTGGGCTTTGTCCAAATGACATCTGCATACAACAAAGCTGTGCTATTCGCAGTCCGGGCATGTTTGTTAACATGTCCAAAGAAAAGCGTATATGGAGGATATGCCAGTTCCTGATCGACGCATTTTGGAAACGTTTCATTAAGGAATACCTGCCCACACTAATTCATCGTTCCAAATGGTACAAAAGTGTGGAAAACCTCAAAGTAGGCGAGCTTGTGGTCTTAAAGGACAACCTGCCACGAGGAGAGTGGCCACTGGGCTATGTACAGAAAGTATTCCCTGGAGAGGATGGCGTGGTACGCGTAGTGGAGCTACAAACGGCAAAGAACACATATCGACGTCCAGTAAATCGGTTGTGCAAATTGGAGTACAACGCTGCGACAAGGATTATCGTGCTGGGACCCAGCACTAGGGGCCGGAATATGTCGCTGCGAAAATAATTCAAATAAGTTTATCGATACTTAACGTTTAAAATGTAAATCGATATATGTATAGAATAAGCCTAAAAATGACTGACAGTGGCGTCAGCCAAAAAATGACGTACAGTGGCGTCAGAGTTTTGCCGCCAAGCTAAGAAACGGTAAAAAATAAGGAGTAGTAGAAAAGTGAATGGAAATGAAGAAAGAGCTAGAATAAAGCGCAATTATTTGATTTTGTTAATATAAACTACTGTTCGATTTAAAAGACGAAGGAAACATCACCCAGTGGCGTCAGAGTTTTGCCGCCAAGCTAAGAAACGGTAAAAAATAAGGAGTAGTAGAAAAGTGAATGGAAATGAAGAAAGAGCTAGAATAAAGCGCAATTATTTGATTTTGTTAATATAAACTACTGTTCAAACATGAACATAGAATATAAGAGACGTTTAAAAGTACACTCAAATAGCACACCACCTTTTTGTGGCCCTTTGCAAGATGTTCAAGCATGAACATAGAATATAAAATACATTTAAAAGTAAATGAAAATATTATATACAAGCCACCACCTTTTGGGTGGCCCTTTGCAAGATGTTCAAGAATGAACATGGAATATAAGATATATATTGCAACCGTCACAATATGTTCAAGTAGGGACATAAGGAGATAATCATACGTATAAGAAATATGTAAAACTACAAGACGATAACGCAGATTACTAGCTGCATATCATATATCAACAGCGGCAGGCCACAATCTTTGGGCCTTGCAGCAGATAATATTACAGACTTGATCTAAGTAAACAAGAACACATATGTAAAACTAGAATATTGATAAGAAAGACACAAACTATATGCACATAAGAAAGAATTGTTAGTACATAGTTACGCTGTACCTAAGCATAGATATGTAACATATTGTACATGATCTTATACATAGCCCAGAAATGGGTATAAATTAAAGATTGGCTTCGTGCCAAGGTTAGTATTTCGATCAACTCCAAACCTCGCTGGTCTTTCTTTTGTTCTCTGAACAACTACTGTTTGATTTAAAAGACGAAGGAAACATCACCCACAGTTAGTTATGGTCTGTATTCATTAACAAACATTAATCAACATAAAATTGTATTTATGTATGTGGGAATAGTTCGTAAAACCAGAAGCGGGCACAGATATTAATTGAAGATGCAACCCTGAAATTGCAATCGAAATACGGCCACACAAAATTAATCGATGGTGAGCAGAGAGTAGTTTTTGTTAATACGCGCCGCGCGTTGTGTTTGTGTTGCTCGTTGCTAAATTAATTTGATTTATTTCATTGTTACTGAAAAAATTCTGTATAAAATTTATAATTTCATATCCTACATATTGAAATATACTTAATATCGATGTTAACAAATGTTATCGATATTAGTATTTAGCAAAACGCTAAATCCATATCAACCCTGATTTGGTATTTTTGTGTTGTGGCAACACTGCGTTGTCCACTTCCCCTTCTTGTTGAATTTGCCGAACAGTGTGGATGTGCTTTTAAGAGATCATTAAATTAAATACAAATATACAAGTGCAGTGCTATCAATAATAAGAAATAAATAAAACAGAATTCAAAAACTAAAACATCATCGACTTATAAATATTTCTATATATTTATTTATAATCCCAAAGGCGGGATTACCAAGATACAAGTGGATTAATATTTTGGCGTATTTCATCAGAACTTTCAACACTACATAAATTAATAAATAACCATACATTTAATTGAAATACAGTGACTTAATTATTACACGAGACCTTATCCTACATGTATTTATAGTCTTTATAACTTCCAAAAAGACAAAAAAAAAAGAATTTCGTTTTTGAAAAAGGCCTGACGAGCTAGAATTTTTTAAATATATATTAAGTGCTTAAAACACCTAAATATGTACATAAAAATCAGTTGAACATAGTCAGGCTTATGTTTGTTGTAGACCTGTGTTAATAATAAATAAATTTAACAACATAAACCAAATCAATTGGTTAATGAGTTATCTATCGTATTATGTACATATATGTATGTATTTTAAAATTAATTAAATAATTGATATAAAATTCGCATCTCTTTAAGGTTGACCTGCGGCATCTGAAACAAACTGCAGATTCGGATAACATTGAGGTTGGCATAGACCTCCAGGATTACTATATATCAGTGGAATGGGATATAATGCGAGTGCCAGCAGTGAGAAACGAAAAGTTTTACAGTTGCTGCGAGGAGCCCTATTTGGACATTGTGTTCAACCTGACGCTAAGGAGAAAGACGCTGTTCTATACAGTGAATCTAATCATACCCTGTGTGGGCATATCGTTTCTGTCCGTGCTTGTCTTCTATCTACCTAGCGATTCGGGAGAGAAGATTTCGCTCTGTATTAGCATTCTGCTATCGTTGACTGTGTTTTTCCTGCTTCTAGCCGAGATTATACCGCCGACTTCTCTGACTGTACCACTACTGGGAAAGTATCTGTTATTTACTATGATGCTGGTCACGCTATCGGTAGTGGTAACTATTGCAGTGCTCAATGTTAACTTCAGGTAAGCTGAAATCAACTAAAATGTGGAACCCACTTTACTTACGATCTTTGTATGTAGATCACCTGTTACGCATCGCATGGCGCCTTGGGTGCAGCGCGTTTTCATACAAATTCTGCCGAAACTGCTCTGCATTGAGAGGCCCAAGAAGGAAGATCCCGAAGAGGATCAGCCACCAGAGGTTCTCACAGATGTTTTTCATCTGCCACCAGATGTCGACAAGTTTGTTAACTATGACACAAAACGTTTCAGTGGCGACTATGGCATACCAGGTAATTATTACTTTATCTTTTTAGTCAAATAATTCTTTTTGCTTGTATAGAAAAAGCATAAATTCGGATAACTATATGTATATAGACTATTCAGGAGCAGTCCAGGCTACAAAGCAAAAACTTTCCCTATTCGTAACTAACTTTTTACTGTTCACAAACTTGTCTTGCAATTGGACTTGCTTCTAGCTGTCATCTCTTTCTACTTATCTCGGTTGCATGAAATGTACGCCTGCTTTTACTTGCTTTATCAGCGTTCGTCAGCTAAACTTACAAGTGAAATAAAAAGTTTCTATTTCACTTTTAAATTCACGCAAGTACATTAAAATTATATGTATTGTGATTCTCTAAAACTTATAGCAATTAAACAAAAGAAATCCCTCCCAGCGGAAAGATTCAACTGAAAGTTTACGCTGTTCGAACGCAGATTCTAAATTGCTTTCTGTTATGTTGTGAAACACTAAAATGTATTGCATAAGTTATCGATAATTCACATAATCAGCTTACGATTATTCTTTAAGATACAACTCTGTAAAATGAAATTAAGTAAGAATAAAACAGTCGTATTACAACCATACAAGCGTGCAGATCACGATACGACAGTTTGGCGACGAGGATAAAAAGAATTACATTTAGTTATTACTTTTTACAGTACAAGTAATACTAATTACAGCAGGATGGCAAATGCAGCAGAAGGTGCTAGCAGTGTTGCTTATTTTACATTCGAGTCATTCGATCCGGCAAAAACAAAGTGGTCGAGATGGGTGACGCGTTTCAGTACGGCGTTAAATTTGTACGAGTGCCAAGAAGCGAAATATCAGAAATTGTTGCTTCATTTCATGGGCTCGCAGACATACAATATTTTGGCGGATAAGGTTTTACCTGAGAAACCAGAAAATAAGTCATTCAACCAAATAATACAATTATTGGAGGAACATTACGATCCAAAGCCAAATGAGTTGCTCGAAAATTTTCGATTTAACTTGTGTACACAGAAGCAGGGCGAATCATGCTCGGATTTCGCAATACAACTGCGCAAGTTGGCCGTGGGATGCAATTTTGGAGGACATCTAAGTACAGCATTACGGAACCAATTAGTATTTGGTCTATTCGACAAAAAAATTCAGCAGCGTCTTCTGGAGAAAAAGGCGGTAACATTCGAAGAAGCAATTACGTTGGCGACAGCATACGAATTGGCGGACAAAGGCAAAGACGAACTACAAGGAGTGAGCGAGAAGACTACTGTGAACAAAATGTGTGACAAAGAGAAACGATACGGCGGTAAGAATACAAAAATAAGGAACGTGATCAAAGACAAGGTAAAAAGCGATAATTTGTCTTGTTTTCGTTGTGGAAGCAAAGAACATTTAGCAAATAAGTGCAAATTTAAAGATACAGTTTGTCATTTTTGTAAAAAGAAGGGACATTTACGCAAAGTGTGCTTTAAAGAGAAGAATAACGTACATAAAGTAAATGAAGGTGAAAGCACGGATGAAGACGTAAATGAGTTAAATAAAATTGAAATTAATTATGTTTCCAATTCCAAAATTATGCAAAAATTACAAGTAAATGGCAAAATGATTAATTTTGAAGTGGATACAGGCTCGCCAGTTTCAATAATTAATTTACAAGATGCTAAGAAATACATGCCTACAGCAAAAGTACATAAATCAAAAATTGAGTTAACGAGCTATTGTAATACAGCGTTAGAATGCTTGGGCTATGTGTGTGTAAATGTTGTGGCAAATAAGCATTACACAGAAAATTTAAAATTATACATTGTACGTTCCGATAAGAAACCATTATGCGGTCGAGAATGGTTATTCAAAGTAAAGTTAAACTGGAATTCAATATTACAGGGAAATTCAGAAAATTTAAGCGTTAATTCCATTACGAAGTTAGATGTGGAAAGTCTAATAAGAAAATTTCCAAAGGTATTTTCAAAAACGGCTGGAAAAATCGAAGGCATGCAGGCTAGATTACATATGAAGCCAGAGGTTACACCCAAGTTTTTCAAGTCAAGAAAAGTTCCATTTCCATTAATTGAGTCGGTTGAAAATGAGTTAGAAAATCAAGTTGGTGAAGGATTATTAGAGAAAGTGGAATCTAGTGAATGGGCAACACCAATCGTGGTGGTTCAAAAGAGGAATGGTGCTATTCGCATTTGTGGCGATTACAAGGTGACCATAAATCCAGCACTAATAGTTGATGAGCACCCGTTACCTACGATAGAGGAATTGTTTTCAAAAATGTATGGGGGAGAGAAATTTACAAAGATAGATTTAACAAAGGCATACTTACAACTAGAAGTTCACCCAGAAGACAGAAAATACTTGACACTGAATACACACAGAGGTTTATATCAGCCCACTAGACTGATGTTTGGAGTTGCATGTGCACCAGCTAAGTGGCAGAGGCTTATGGAGCAAGTTCTTAGTGATATACCAGGAGTATCAGTTTTCCTAGATGATATTAAAATTACAGCACCAGATGATAATAGCCACATTGCTCGATTGGAGGAGGTATTATCGCGTTTGGAAAGACTGAATATGAGAGTAAATTTGAGTAAAACAGAATTCATGAAAGAGAATATAGAATATTGCGGATATTTAATTGATAAAGAAGGAATACATAAAATGGGAAATAAGGTAGAAGCTATAAAAAATATGAAGAAACCAGAGAGTAAGGATGACATACGTGCGTTCATGGGATTAGTGAACTATTACGGTAGATTCATTAAAAATTTAAGTGAGTTAGCTTATCCATTAAACAGGCTATTACAAAAAGATATTAAATTTGATTTTAACAAAGAATGTAATAGGGCATTTGAAGAGATTAAAAAGCAAATTCAATCGGATGTTATATTGGCACACTACGATCCTAAAGTTGCAATAGTTTTAGCAGTTGACGCAAGTCCGGTTGGAGTAGGAGCTGTGTTAAGTCACAAATACGATAACGGCATTGAAAGACCGATTCATTTCGCTTCGCAGACACTTACTAAAGTGCAGCAAAAATACTCGCAGATGGATAAAGAGGCCTATGCAGTAATTTTTGGCGTAAAAAAGTTTTATCAATATCTATACGGAGCAAAGTTCATTTTAGTTACTGATAACCGCGCTATTTCTCAAATTTTAGCTCCAAATAAAACATTAACAGCACATTCCACTACACGCATGCAGCATTACGCTTTGTATTTAGAGCAGTTTGATTTTGAAATCAATTGCAAGAAATCTAAAGACAATCTTAATGCAGATGCAATGTCACGCTTACCAGTTCCAGAGGTAGCAAATTACATTGAGGAAATACATGTAATAGAAGAAGAATTACTGGATAACTTACCTATTACCAGCTTCGATTTAAAAATCGAAACGAAAAATGATACAGAAGTAAAAGTACTCATAGAAGGTTTAAAATATGGTAGACATTGTGAAAGTAAGGATAGATTTGGAATTGATCAAACAGAATTTACATTGCACAATGGATGTTTATTAAGAGGAATACGAGTATACATACCGAAATCATTACGGAAGAAAATATTGGATGAGTTACATGCAGGGCATTTCGGAATGACAAGGATGAAGACATTAGCGAGAGCATATGTATGGTGGACACACATGGATAAGGACATTGAATCTCTAGTATCGAGTTGTTTTGAGTGTCAGTCAACAAAGCCAGATCCAAATAGAACTACTCCAATACGTAGTTGGGACAGACCTAAGAAACCTTTTGAGAGAGTCCATGCAGACTATGCAGGTCCGTTTCTAGGTAAATATCTTTTCATTTTAGTAGATTCCTATTCAAAGTGGCCTGAAGTATGTGTAGTTCCAAACATGACAACAGAAACCACTATATTAAAGTGTAGAGAAATTTTTTCACGTTGTGGCATTCCCAGTGTATTTGTTAGCGATCATGGTAGACAGTTTGATTCACTTGAGTTCAGAAGTTTTTTGAAAAATAATGGAATTTTACAAAAACAAGGAGCACCATATCACCCAGCAACTAATGGACAGGCAGAGAGGTATGTGCAAACGATTAAAAACAAATTATTAGCAGCAAAGTGCACTCCTAACACAATTGAAACTGAACTGTACAAAATTTTAATAGCGTACAGACGATCTATACACCCCGTAACAGGAAAATCTCCGTCAATGTTAATGCTAGGCAGACAAATTCAATCTAGAATTGATTTGGTATTACCACAGAATAATGTTGAGGAATATGAAATTAACAAACCATGTCGATACTTAATAGAGGGGGAAAGAGTAGCAGTTAGAGATTACTTAAGTGGAACAAAATGGAAGTTTGGCAAAGTTGCGGCTAAATTAGGCGAATTACATTATAATATAACATTGGATGATGGTAGAATGTGGAAAAGACATATTGATCAAATAAGAAAAGTTTCAGTTACTTCAAATGAAGATAATCAAGATGTAAAGGTAACTAATAATACGCCTGATAAGAAAAACAATGAATTAATATCTATTCCTATCAATGTTAAAAAGAAACAGCAAATACAACCATTTGTAGAATTAAGTCGATCAAATACAGTGTATCCTAATATAAGTAACAATACATCACAGGAGGTTGATTTACGTAGATCTAAAAGAGACCGTAAACTGCCCAAGAAATTGTTAGATTAAGTGAAATATTACAAATGTATCTTAAGAGAAATTCAAATTACGATGGAGAGAATTGTTATGTTGTGAAACACTAAAATGTATTGCATAAGTTATCGATAATTCACATAATCAGCTTACGATTATTCTTTAAGATACAACTCTGTAAAATGAAATTAAGTAAGAATAAAACAGTCGTATTACAACCATACAAGCGTGCAGAACACGATACGACAAAGTTAAAACAAAAAAATTTTTATTTAGTTGTTTACGAATTAGTGTTGTTGTGAAAATACAAAAAAAAAATGTATCTGCTGTATTCAAGGTTGCCAGCTGATCAGCATAGGTATGTACGTATGTATAATAATTTTTAGGTAAACACTTACATGCATTCCATATCCAAAAGCGCTTTTGTTTCCAGAATGCTGAAAATAATTAAAGGGTTTTTGTTTCTCACAAACACGACTAACACGATATTTTAAGACCTCTTTCTTTTCTTTTAGAATCCTTAAAGCAAATTGGCATTTAACTTGCACTAATTGTATATGTAAATTTAATGCGAATTTGCTCCGCGAATTTGGTGGGAGGCAGAGACAAGGAGAGCACTTTAGGACATTGCCCTGCTTGAATTTTCAGACAAACTTTATACACTCAGCAATCACAGGGACAAAAATAAAAAAAACTATACAAAAACAATTTGACACTCCTTTCCAGCAAATTTTAAACTCACAAAACGTAAAAAAAATTAGCAAATAAAATCTTGACTCCCGCCAGTTTATGTCGGTAGATCCAGTTTTTTCCTTCATAGGATTCCGCTAGGAATCTTGTTAATTTTTTTACTATTCTCCCGCACTTTAACGATACCGATTCCACAATTGCCTGATCATCGGCGTTTTAGCCGCTAGGGCCAAGGCCAGCACTTATCACAGCCCGTCTGTCACAGCTGTCCGTCGGCGTTTCTAAGTTTCTTTTCTGCACCTTCGCATGCCAGAGAGAATTTTTGTTTCGTCGCCTGGCGTTTCTCCTCAGCTGTTCACCAGTATCGCCGAATTTTCTTGGCCGATAGTCAGGCTCAGTGAGGTTGACCACCAATTTTAACTATTTTACTTGGCGCCAAATCTGGTGATACAAATTTATACCAGGTTTGTTAATCATATTTTCTATAATTTGTTTCTTTTTTTTTGTTATTAGTTTTTAGTTATTTTTCTTTTTAGACCCTGTACTTTAAAAAAGTACAAAAGGGTCTATTAAGTTTGTGCAAATGACATTTGTGTGTAACAGGCAGAAGGAGGCGTGGCAGACCCCATAAAGTATATATATTCTTGATCAGGACGACGAGCTGAGTCGATCTAGCCATGTCCGTCTGTCTGTCTGTCTGTCTGTCCGTCCGTCTGTATGAACACCGAGATCTCGGAAACTATAAGAGCTAGAGACGTAATTTTTTTTTGTTTGGTTCGTGTATTACATAGGCAGGCCAAGTTTATGTTTTGAATTTGATATCTCATCCCCCTCCCCCTCAAATTTGCAAAAATGTCCTTAGTATATACAGTTGCAGGATTAAAGCTTTGGATGCTTTGCATATTTGGTGCGAGTTGTAGCCCAATCGGATAATAAACACCGGAGATATTAGACAAACAATTTTCAGTACTAGGCATTTGGCTAGGGAAGGGGGGAAGCCGCAGCGTATGCGGCCTCTAGGGCGTATACGTGATTTTTGATCGTGAGTATGAATTTCTGTATGAGTAATGGTTATTGTTTGTATTTGCGTGTATATTTGTATGGATAAGTGTATGTGTGTATGTATACACACATATGTTTATATGTATGTGTATGTGTATGTGAATATGTACATATGTATATGCAGCTGCTATTATCGACGCCCAGGGTAAATCAAAGTACAGGGTCTTCTACTGTCGGTTGATTTTTTATTGGTTGTATCAGCTTACCTAATCAAATTTGACGCACGAGAAAAAAAAATAAGCCTCTTCGGTGAACTTGGACTTCTATGTGTGTATATCTGTTGGCACTTTTGATGCGGTGGACCGCTAAAATTCGAATGATCACTGTGAAAAGTCACCAGCGGCAACCGAGGGTTTGTGCTTTCCTTTTTTTTCGCGCGCTTTCTCTTGGTCTACACTTTCTCCACTCTCTATCTCTTATAATTACTCTCTGGCCAAGTAGCCGAACCCCAATTTTCCTGTTGCCTACTTATAGTCAGTTTAATATATATTTAGACCCTGTACTTTAAAAAAGTACAAAAGGGTCTATTAAGATTGTGCAAGCCCGAAATGTATGTAATAGGCAGAAGGAGGCGTGGCAGACCCCACAAAGTATATATATTCATGATCAGGACGACGAGCTGAGTCGATCTAGCTATGTCCGTCTGTCCGTCCGTCCGTCTGTCCGTCTGTATGAACACCTAGATCTCGTAAACTGTAAGAGCTAGAGACATCATATTTGACAGTTAGATGCCCCTACAGTGCAAGCAGATCAAGTTTGTTTTAGATTTTTGATACCTGCGCCCCCTCCCCCAAAAACCGCGGAAAACACCACCTCAGCCACAATTATAAAGATAGAAGCTTGTGCTTTGGCATACTATAATCTTATGATAACCTTCATCAGTGCTGTATTTTGTGGCCCAATCGGATAATAAACACCGGAGATATTCGAGTTTCCGTACTAGGCAAGGGGGGAGCACCGCGAGCGTATGTGTGGTTGCGTGTGACTTTGCGATGTGCGTGTGTGTGTGTGTGTGTGTGCATTGTTAGCCTTAGCTGCTGCAAAGGAAAGTACAGGGTCTCTTACTGTCGGTTGCATCCGACTGTAGCTTTCCGAGTTTTTATTTTTTTAGACCCTGTACTTTAAAAAAGTACAAAAGGGTCTATTAAGTTTGTGCAAATGACATTTGTGTGTAACAGGCAGAAGGAGGCGTGGCAGACCCCATAAAGTATATATATTCTTGATCAGTACGACGAGCTGAGTCGATCTGGCCATGTCCGTCTGTCTGTCTGTCTGTCTGTCTGTCTGTCTGTCTGTCTGTCTGTCTGTCCGTCTGTCTGTCTGTCTGTCCGTCTGTATGAACACCGAGATCTCGGAAACTATAAGAGCTAGAGACGTAATTTTTTTTTTGTTTGGTTCGTGTATTACATAGGCAGGCCAAGTTTATGTTTTTCATTTGATATCTCATCCCCCTCCCCCTCAAATTTGCAAAAATGTCCTTAGTATATACAGTTTTAGAGTCACTGGATTCATTTTTTGCAGGATTAAAGCTTTAGGTGCTTTGCATGTTTGGTGCGAGTTGCAGCCCAATCGGATAATAAACACCGGAGATATTGGACAAAGAATTTTCAGTACTAGGCAGTTGGCTTGGGGAGGGGGGAAGCCACAGCTTATGCGGCCACTAGGGCGTATGCGTGATTAGACCCTGTACTTTAAAAAAGTACAAAAGGGTCTATTAAGTTTGTGCAAATGACATTTGTGTGTAACAGGCAGAAGGAGGCGTGGCAGACCCCATAAAGTATATATATTCTTGATCAGGACGACGAGCTGAGTCGATATAGCCCT
The DNA here is from genome assembly GCA_035045005.1 of Liodrosophila aerea. Taxonomy (NCBI): domain Eukaryota; kingdom Metazoa; phylum Arthropoda; class Insecta; order Diptera; family Drosophilidae; genus Liodrosophila; species Liodrosophila aerea. The sequence goes on along the minus strand of JAWNNL010000907.1, from coordinate 52,445 downwards.
GTCTGTCTGTCCGTCTGTCCGTCTGTCCGTCTGTCCGTCCGTCTGTATGAACACCTAGATCTCGGAAACTATTAGAGCTAGAGACTTCATTTTTTTTTTGTTAGGTTTTTGTATTACATAAGCAGGTCAAGTTTGTTTCAAATGTTTGAAAAGTCATCCCCCTCCCCCTCAAATTTACAAAAATGTTCTTAGTATATACAGTTTTAGAGTCACTGGATTCATTTTTCGCAGGATTAAAGCTTTAGATGCTTTGCATGTTTGGTGCAAGTTGCAGCCCAATCGGATAAGAAACACCGGAGATATTCGACAAACAATTTTCAGTGCCAGGCATGTGGGTTGGGGAGGGGGGAAGCCACAGTGTACGCGGCTACTAGGGCGTATGCGTAATTTTTGATTGTGAGTTTGAATTTCTATTTGAGTATTGCTGATTGTTTGTATTTTAGTATATATGTATTTGTATGAATAAGTGTATGTGTGTGTGTATAAGTGCATGTGTATGTGTATGTGAGTATGTACATATATGCTGCTGCTATTATGGACTCCCAGGGCAAATCTAAGTACAGGGTCACCTACTGTCGGTTGCGTCCGACTGTAGCTTTGCGTCCGACTGTCGCTTTCCCTACTTTTTTTTGATTGTGAGCATGAATTTCTGTATGAGTATTGGTTATTGTTTGTATTTGCGTGCATATATGCAGCTGGTATTATTTTATTATTGTTTGTTAAGCCGTTGCAGCAACATTACACACCACAGATCCCAACGACGGAGAGCCAATTACGCCGGGACATTTACTGCTAGGCCAGGCAGAAATGCACTGGCTAAGGGCAAGCAGTCCGTGCTTAAAGCGGTAGCGGCAACTGTCGGAGCTCAAGCAGTTTTGGCGCAGTTGGTCCAAGAATTATCTACTGGGCCTCCAGCGTCAATTTAGAAGTTGGGCGCATGGTGCTGGTCCACGACGACAACACTCCTCCTCAGAAGTGGCATATCGGCCGCGTCACGCGGGTCATAGCAGGCGAGGACGCCAAAGTTCGCGTGGCAGAGGTTCGACCCCAAGGCGGCGTCATTAAGCGGGCCATCCACAAATTGGCTCTCCTACCATTGCTTGAAGAACTGGACTCCTTCAATGGGGGCGGAATATTGGAGCAGACGACCAAATAGTATATTATTTAATTACTTAATTATAAGATCTATTGAATTGTCTAGTATCAGCTCATCACGATCAGCATCGCCTCACTGGACTGCTACGTCAACGCATTCGAACAATCAACGCTGTTCCAGCGGGGCAATGTAACAGGTCATATATTTTCTTCTCGAATGCGTTGCAGTCCTGCACACATGTCTTCAAGCTCGTAGCGTCCGTGAAGAAACCACTTGAGCAGCCATATACCGGACCGTACGAAATTATTCGCCGAGTTGACGACAAGGTCTACATTATAAATGTGAATGGCAAGCACAAAGCGATCTCTGTAGATCTCCTCAAGCCTACATTTCTCGAAAATACCAACACGGAAAAGTAGGGAAGTAGATGTGGCGACCCAGCCGCAACCAAGCATAGCAGCACCTCGGCGGCGAAAACAAGCAATAACGCCACGCGAGGTATTTTGATACCGATGAAATATCGATAGCATATAAGAACACGATTAATGTAACTCACTCTTCTTTGATCTCTGATGAAACTAAAAAGACACGCTGATAACTGTAAGCTAAAATTTAGATGAAATAAAGTTAAGTGAATGCCCATAACTACGAATTCCTACAAGTCTCTCTTCCCTATTTCTTTGCGCTTGCTCAGCCAACCGTTACGTCGCTAATTAAATGAATTTACGTCGATAACCCAACCAAGTTACGTCGCCATCTACAATGAATTACGTCATGAACTAAAACGAAGTAGACACAATGCACATAAAGCAATTTTTCTTTTCCTCTCCTTTATCAATTTATTAATTTATATGTAAATATTATTAGTTTTATTTGTTTTTTTTAGATTTCCATCTATATTATCATTTATCATTATTATCATTAATCTCCATATATGATGTCTCTAGCTCTTACAGTTTACGAGATCTAGGTGTTCATACAGACGGACAGACGGACGGACGGACAGACGGACATAGCTAGATCGACTCAGCTCGTCGTCCTGATCAAGAATATATATACTTTGTGGGGTTTGCCACGCCTCCTTCTGCCTGTTACATACATTTCGGACTTGCACAATCTTAATAGACTTAAGTTAAGTACTGTTGATGATTAAATAAGTTAACATAATATTTAAAAAGTAACGCAAAATGTTAAGCTTTGCTATTTACATTTATCAGATTGCTATCGCACTTAGATTAGTTTATTATCGCATCAACAATTTATATCGAATACTGAAAATCAATGACTAATATTCAAATTTATTAAAACGGTACCTAATGTTATCGAGGCCACTAATACCATTGTAAGAAATATTTGTTCTATTTAGATAATAAAACCACCATTTACCACTGTCGCAGAAAATATAAATTCAAATATAAATTTGAATATAAACGGCCGCCTGAGTAATTGGCCTTATTTCTTGTTATCGATTACGAACCAAGATCGGTTCGATAACGCTAAAATTAAAGGCACATTTTTTAAGTTCATTTTCATATATATTATTTTCCAACACTGTAATAACTGAATAAGATGACGCAAACTGAAGCGACGCGCGCTATTTCACAACTCTCTGTAAATTTCATATTTCCGTAATTAAATAAATAAGTTGTTGTTTCTGAACATAAATCCGCTTACATAATTGGTCCTTCAAGCCGGATGCTTTAATCGCGCTATACAATCCGACAAAAAACATGTGGACGTGGTCAGAAACAGCACCGAAAAATTTGGACGAGTGGAAGTTTTAGAATTTGCGAGACGTATATTTCGCAATTTACCGCAAGTTCGTTAGCGAAAATTTGTTAAAGAGAGACTTGCGAAAATTTCACGGCTTGTTGTACAACGAACAACAGGGGACTCAACATATTCAACGCATTACATAGGAATTGGGTGTTAATGAACTGATGCGAGTGTGCGAATTTCTTGGAATTAAGTTGACAAACAGCGCAGACGGTAGGGATATTGCAACTAAAATTGTTGATGCAATATCGTATATTGGCGACGTCAATTTAATGAGGAAGCACAACACGCGAATGACGAGGAAATGACAGTTCTGCAACAAATAGAAGTCGTCAATGTGGAAAAGGCTGCTCTACAGGAAGATATCTCCAAGAGAGATATTGTAATCTTGGACACCAAAAGGGCACTAAGACAAGGCCAAAAAGAGGGTGATGAAGACTACAGTCAAGAGGAGCTTGTGGATGAAATTCAAAGATCTACGGCGGAGTTAGAGCTTCTGCTATACTACTATATCGCATTCGAGTTGTTAGCAAAAGCGCAAGAAGTACAACATGTAACAAATATGGAGCAGTTTCGGGATTTCAACTGTGCTGTACAAAACATCAATTCACCTGTGGGATATGCCGATTGCAAATTCATAGATATGCAGAGACTACTAGCTATAATAATTGATCGATTGGACGAAGGTTACCTCCGGGAATGGGGAGCATACCTAAACACCCACAACATTAGAGCAGCAGAAAGCGACATGCGTATCTTTGCAGAATGGGCCCAAAAACAGTCAGAGCTGTATCAGGATATATCAATGTACAAGAACATAATATCCAACGACAACCAGGTCGAAAAGGCGATACAAAAGGAATCTAAATCAGCTCCGCAACAAAGAGAGGCTACGGTTAAAGACACGACCAACTGCTTACTCTGTGTTGGTGACAAGCATTCACTAGACAAATGCAGCAAATTCATTGCAGCTGACGTGAAGAAACGTTGGAATTATGGTTCTAAGTCGAATGCTTGTTTCAGATGCCTGAAATTCCACAAAGGCCCATGTAATCAACGAGAGCAGTGTAAAATTGAGGACTGCGAGAGGTTTCATCACCGTATGTTACACAAAACAAAACCGAGGACAGAAGAGGTCCCAAGATCAACGAATTTCAGTGGGCTATTTCAAGAGAGCAAAGACAACGTGCTCTTAAAGATGGTGCCGGTCACGGTACAAGGTCCCAGTGGAGCAAAGCAAATCCTGGCATTCTTGGACGACGGCAGCACAACGACCATGCTTGACATCAGCATCGCACGTGAAATCGGTATAAAAGGCCAAGTCGATCCATTCTGCTTTGGATGGACAGGCAAGGTATATCGATATGAGCAAAATGCGAAGGTAGCTGACGTAAAAATCACTGGCAAATGCAAAACGTTCGAGCTAAAAAATGTCCGTCTTATTAACGACTTAGAGCTGCCGGAACAACACACCAATTATGCAGTAATACAAAAACCAATATCCCTATACACAAATGGCAGAAATGGAGAAGGTGAAGATTTCGAAGCCAATGATGCTGATTGGACAACAACATGAGGATCTTATCACTACTCGTGCAGTCATTAACGTCGAGGCAGATGGACCTATAATGTCACAAACAAGTCTTGTAAAAGCCAACAGCGAGGGAATACATTTTGTATGCTGCCATCAGGCTGACAACACTATGCAAGAATTACTGAGAAGCCAGTATACTCTGGAAGGATTTGGAGTCTGCGTTACCAACAGTGACAAAACCAAATCTACAGAAGAAACATTAGCAATCACAAAAATTGAAAATTCACTGGTCAAGCTAAAGGATCAGTACCAGGTCAGCCTTCCTTGGAAGAGGAATGATGTCATCTTACCTCAGAGTCGTCCAATGGCAGAGCAGCGCTTAAAATGCTTGGAAAGGAAACTATTTAAAAATCCGGAGCTGGCTGCAGCATATCAAAAGGAAATCGACAAACTATTACAAAACGGATATGTCAGAATAGTAAAAGATTCCAGCGTACTCAAGTCACCCAAAACATGGTTTCTTCCACACTTCGCTGTACTGAAAAAAGCTGGAAAAGTTCGTCTAGTTTTTGATGCAGCTGCGGAAAGTAATGGAACGTCTCTCAACAAAAATCTGCTAACGAGACCTGATTGGCTGACATCGATCATGGGAGTACTGATGCGGTTCAGAGTACACCAATTCGCCTTCGCGGGAGACATAAAAGAAATGTTTAACCAAGTTGCCATTGATGATGAGGATGCAGTGGCTCAATGTTTTTTATGGAGAGATCTGCAGGTGAACCAACAGGCTTCGGTATACCAAATGAAATCAATGCTATTTGGAGCAACATCATCCCCATTCATCGCACAGTTTGTAAAAAATCACAATGCAAACTTATTCAAACACACCGAACCTGAGGCAGTAAAGGCCATTGTGGAAAATCACTATGTGGATGACTACCTTGATTCCAAAGCAAGTATTGTCGAAGCCGTCAAGATCATCAAAGCCGTCATTGAAGTACATAAAGCAGCACGGTTCCAGATGAGGAACTTCATATCCAACAGCGAAGAGATTCTGAATCAAATTAATTCAGCATTGCGAAGCACAACGGCCAGCGTAAATTTTATAAACAAATCCGATATTGCTCAAAAGGTACTGGGCATGATATGGGATGCACAACAGGACATTTTTATATTCTCAACAAAATCAATGGTCAGCATTCATCCAGATCTGCTGGCGAGTAAAAAGATACCAACAAAACGGAATATATTGGCCGCAATAAACTCGGTGTATGATCCATTCGGGCTAATAACACCACTAACAATAAAAGGCCGCATATTGATGCGCGATATATGGGAGTCAGGAATAAGTTGGGACGAGATTATCAAAGGCGACCCTGTCAAGAAGTGGCAAGATTGGGTCACAGATTTAAAACAACTCTCCGACTTGAGGATTCCAAGATGCTATTCACCAAACTACACTCGAGCCACAAAGATTGAACTCCACGTGTTCTGCGATGCAAGCAGTAAAGCATATGCCACTGCCGCCTACATTCGGATATGTTATCATGAGTCAGATGACAAGACACTGTACGATGTAGCACTTATAGCATCTAAAGCACGAGTATCACCTCTTAAACATGTGACAATACCTAAATTGGAAACGCTTGCTGCCGTAATGGGATGTCGACTTGCAGAGACCATCGCTAAAGAAACAAATATTTCATCAGCGCTATTTCTGGTCCGACTCCTGTACTACTCTTGCCTGGATAAATAGCGACAAACGGCTGCAAACATTTATCGCCAACAGGGTGAGCGAAATCAGCGAGAAGTCTGAACGTAACGAGTGGAATTGGCTGCCGACTACAGAGAATATTGCTGATTTAATTACACGCGACACTACCCAGAAGCAGAAACTAGAAATATGGCTCCATGGACCGCATTTCTTGAAAACTGACCAAGATCTATGGCCTAAACAGAAGCCGTTTAAGGGCCAAGAATACGCTGGTATAATCGTCGAGAAGCCACACGTACTGCATGAGCTTGAGAGAAGAATATCTCGATTCGTCAGGCTCATACGTGCCACAGGATGGGTAAAACGGTTTATCGACAACGCAAAATCCAAAGGCCATGAGACACGACTCCACACGGATCTACAAGCAAACGAACTAACATGGGCAATACATACCTGGTGCAAAATAATACAAGCAGAGAGATTCCATCATGATATACGCTTCGCAGGTACTGGAGTGAAGTCTGCTAACCAACGATTGACAAAATGCTGCGCATCGCTCGATGAGAATGGACTACTTCGTATAGACTGCAGACTGGGACGAGCCAATCAGCTTATAGCCACAAGTCCTATTATACTAGATGGAGATCACGTATTTACAAAAATGTTAGTGCAGAACATGCACGAAAATGTTAAGCACACGGGTGTACAAGTTGTAGTACACAAGTTCCGGCAGAACTATTGAATGCCGAAAATGAACACGCTTATAAAAAGAATCATAAGGGAGTGCTTATGGTGCAGACGACGTAAAGCAAAGCCGCAACAACCGAAGATGGGATGGTTACCTATAGAGAGGTTCAAAGCATTTGAGAAACCTTTCTCATCAGTAGGCGTTGACTATTTTGGACCTTTTCTCACGAAGGAAGGACGTGGGAGCAGCGGCAAGTACGCGCAAAATCTACGTCAGCGGTATGGAGTACTGTTTATATGCCTTAACACGAGGGCGTTCATATTGAGGTTGCGCGTTCCCTAGACACCGACTCATGCATTATGGCGATTCGTCGAATGATGCCGTGCAGAAGCGTTGGACGAGAATGCTCTCAAGTCAACACTAGCACTGAAGGGAATCGACTGGAACTTTATTCCTGCCCGGATTCTGCCCGAACGACATATTGATGCAGCAAACTGCCGCTATAGAACGACCATGTATTCTTAGCGGCACAATAGAGAAACGCACCTGGCGAGTGGTACAACTGTTGGTCGAATCTTTTTCGAGACGTTTCCTTAAGGAATATTTACCAGCTTTAACAAATCGACCGAAATTGATCCGAGATTGCAAAAATCTGAAAGTGGACGAAAATAGTTGTGGTAAAAGGTACCACCCCGAGAGGCGACCGGCTTTAGGATTGGTCGTACGCACATACCCCGGAAACGATCAAATAGTACGAGTCGTCGACGTGAAGACATCAAAGAATACTTATCGCCTAGCAGTAAGCAGCTTATGCAGATTAAAAATTTCCATTAATTATCGTATACTAGGAGACGGAACTATGTCGTAGAAAATATTTACTCAAATATAGATTTTTATATAAACGGCCGCCTGAATAATTGACCTTACCTTGTTGTTAGCGATTGCGAACCAAGATTGGTTCGATAACACCAAAATTAAAAGCACATTTTTAAGTTCATTTTCATATTTTTATTTTGCCAACACTGTAATAAGATGACGCAAACTGAAGCGACTCACGCTATTTCACAACTCTGTAAATTCATATTTTCATTAATTAAATAAATAAGTTGTTTTTTCTGAACATAAATCCATTACAGACCCGATACTTATCAGCCTGTTCCGTTGCAGACTATTTTGTTGAAATTTCATTGTTGAAATTATTAAAGAAATGTTTAATCGTGTTGCCATTCAACGAACTGACCAAGACTCACAGCTATTTTTATGGAGAGGTAATGAAACTAGCAAACCTTCAACTTGCAATGCATGTAATGATATTTGGCTCAGCTAGCTCACCTTACTCGGCGCAATACGTTAAGAACATTAATTCAGATGTCTATGCTGAAAAGAACATTAGAGCAGGGAATGCTATAAAAGAACGCCATTAGACGACTACGTTGACAGTTCTGACGTGATATCAGAAGCTTATTCTATCATAAAAATGTTACTAGATATACACAAGAATGCTAATTTTAAACTTTGGGGGCTTGTGTCTAACTCTGATCAACTAATGAAGTTGGTAAATTGCAAGGAAAAATCGGAGCTGACAAAATTGAACCAATCTGAGTTAAATAATGAAAAAATATTGGGTTTGCATTGGGAGTCGAAATCAGATACATTTAGCTTTGTTCTGAAATTCAGCAACCTCCCTGAAGCTATCATTAGCACAATATCACCGCCAACAAAAAGACAAGTATTGTCAATAGTGATATCTATTTTCGTTCCATTCGGCTTCATCGCACACATTGTCATTAAGGGCAAACTAATAATCCAAGAGTTGTGGCGTACCCAAACGAATTGGGATCAAATCATACCTGAAAATTTGTATAATATATGGTAAAATTGGTTGACAATGATCGAAGATGTAAAATCAATACGCATACCACGATGTTATCTAATGCTAAAGTCCGATTTCAAAATATAACTTCACATTTTTGTAGACGCTAGCGAGGAGGCTTTTGCAGTCGTTGCTTATTGGAGAATCCAATATCATGGTGATATATCTATTATTTTTGTCATGCCGCTACAAACAATTTGTAGCTCATCGCATTGCCGAGATATTGGATAGTACAGAAGTCAACCAGTGGAAGTAGATTCCAGGATCGCTTAATCCAGCTGATGCTGCCACCCAGCCGAACTCAATTGTTAAAATAAAGAAATGGTTGGAAGGTCTTCGAATACTTGATGAGGATGAAGAGAAATGGTCTGTTGTGGATGAAAACTTAAAGAACCATGATCCATACGTACGAAGTATTTGTGTATGACCACAATTAATACAATGGAAAACGACTCGATTATGTCATTAACAAATCGTCCCGTTACGAGAAGCTGATTAGAGTCCTGGACTCATGCAAAGCTACCATTGGAAGGTTAGGTTAGGTTAGGTTAGGCGGCAGCTGAGGAATAGACCTCAGCTCACTTAGGCCAAAAGAGGCCCATTGTGGTACCGCATGGGCAGGTTTTATAATCCCCAACTACTTCGCTTTAGAACCAGCCTGAGGCTTTTATGAACCAGATTCCTTAGCTTTATTCTCCTTCGTCTCGACAGCTTCTGCAGAAGTCGTTAAAAGGGGCCTTAAGTCTAGCAGCATGAGAGCCAATGAGCCAGTGACCGGTTAGGGCTCTGGTTACTATAGAGCAGGAGGCTCTGTCAAGTCCGCAAAGCTCGGATGAGCGTTTTGGACAGAGGATGGGCCAGGTTTGGCGGGCTATAGAGCATGGTTGCTTAGGGTGTTGCCATCTGTTATTGGCTTCACGATAGTAGTGGTGTTTTACCACGAGTTTGCAAGTGGCCAAGGGTATCCCAGTACCGCTTCTATCCGGTAGGAGAGGGACCGTGGTACCCTGTCTGGCCAGTGTGTCGGCTTTACAATTCCCCTCAATGTCCCTATGTCCTGGGACCCATATGAGGTGTATTTTGAACTGCTTAGCCATCTCCTGGAGAGATATGCGGCAGTTGTTCACTGATATCGAGCTTGAGGATATCGCTTCTAGGGATTTGATAGCCGCTTGGCTGTCAGTGTAGATATTAATGTGAGAGAAGCTGCTCCGATCGGTGGGTATATTAAGAATAGCTTCGTGAATGGCAGCAACTTCCGCTTGAAATACGCTGCAGTGATCTGGTAGTCTGAAAGACCTATTTAAGGATAGCTCGGGACAGAAAACTCCACCACCCACCTGGTTGTTTAGTTTCGAGCCATCCGTGTATATTTTAATAGAGTTAGAGGGTCCTGGTGGACCTGATAACCAGTCATCCCTTTAGGGGATTGATTGTTTGAAAGGGAGTGGAGCTATATTCCACTGGGGAGCAATAGTCTATTGCGGAGGGAAGACTGGGGCCTTCATTTAGGATAGAGGAGTGACCGAAACCTAGTGAGGTCCACTGGTTCGCCCCCCTCATACGTAAAGCGGCTTGTGTGGCGATCATTTTTCCCAGCAGATCTACTGGAATCAGATTAAGCAAAGCGTCTAGTGCTTCGCTTGGGGTGGAGCACAGTGCACCAGTGATGGCGAGTTCTGCAGCTCTTTGAACTTTAGTTAAGTTCCGGGTGACAGATTTCTTAAGGAGACATGGCCACCAAATTGGTACGCCATAGAAAAGGATAGGTCTAACAACAGCAGAGTAGATCCACCGAACAATGTTTGGGGACATCCCCCATTTAAGGCCGATGCATTTCCTGCATGTATAAAGGGCAATTGTAGCTTTCCTGACACGTTCTTCCGTGTTAAGGTTCCAGTTCAGTTTTCTGTCAAGCGTTAGCCCAAGGTATTTAGCTGAATTTTTGATGGGTATGGAGACTCCCTGAAGTGTGGGAAGGGTTAGTGAAGGAATCTTGTAGTTCCTTGTAAAAAGAACGAGCTCCGTTTTAGAGGGGTTTATATTCAGGCCATTACTAAAGGCCCAGACCGACAGGGAGTGGATAGTATCAGACATACGATCACACAAGGTTTGGGGGAATTTACCTGAGAAGGCAATAGCAACATCATCCGCATAAGCAGTCACTTTACACCCACCGCGGTCCATCGAAAGTAGCATGTCATTGACCGCTAGGTTCCATAGAAACGGTGATAGAACCCCCCCTTGAGGGGTGCCTCTGCAAACGAATCTGGAGACTGTTGATGATCCCAGTGAAGCCTTGACGGTCCTACCCGTGAGCATCTGATCGACAAGGTTCACCAGTCGGGAGTCAACTTCCAGATTACGAAGGGTTCTGGTGATTGCATCCGGAATAATGTTGTTAAAGGCTCCTTCGATGTCGAGGAAGGCGACAAGGGAAAATTCCTTAATGGCTAGAGACTTCTCTATTGAAGAGATGACGGCGTGTAGCGCCGTTTCTGTGGATCTGCCTTTCCTATAGGCATGTTGAGAGTCTGATAGACTCGAGGAGGGGATAACGCATCTGAGGTGTAACCCTATAAGTCGTTCTAGTGTTTTTAGAAGGAAGGATGACAGGCTGATTGGCCTAAAATCTTTAGGGCCGGTATGTGAGGGTTTACCGGCCTTGGAGATAAAGACCACTTTAGATTCGAGCCATGCAGCAGGCATGACACCAGTGGAAATGATACGGCTAAAGATGCTTTTTAGCCAATTTACGGCAGTGGTACCTGCGTGTTGGAGCTGTGCTGGAGCCAGACGGTCTGGTCCAGCGGATTTAAAGGCCTTAAAGCTATTTACGGCCCATTTAATATTGCCATTTGACAAGAAGTTCAAGGGCACTGACGATGATGAGATCGTCGGTGGCGTTATAGAAGGTTTGGTTGTAGAGCAGCCCGGAAAGTGTTTGCTCATAAGAAGGTCAAGCGATTCTTCACTTGAGTTGGTCCAGGAGTTGTCAGGTCTTTGAAGATAACCTAGAGACGTTTGGGTTTTTGTAAGGACTTTTCTAAGTCGTGCCGCCTGAGTGGAGTTCTCTATCTCCGAACAGAAATTTTGCCAGACTCCTCGCTGGGCTTTACGAAGAGTCTTTTTGTATGAGGCGAGGCTGGATTTGTAGTCAGCCCAGGCCTGGACATTATCCGCCGCTTTAGCCTTATTGAAAAGACGTCGCGCTGCGGACCTGGCCTCACCCACTTCTTGGGTCCACCATGGAGGCTTGGAGGAGCTGCCCGGTCTACTGAGAGGACATGACCTATCGAGGGCTTTATTACAGGCCCTGGTAAAAGTATTAACAAGGTATTCGGTGAAACTCACCGTGTAGGGCCCCTCTGGGGGGTTTTCTGGGAGCATGTTGAGCAAAAGCTCCTTATATCTGGACCAGTTGTGTTCAGAGAACAAAAGAAAGACCAGCGAGGTTCGGAGTTGATCGAATACTCAAACGCACGGCGCGAAATTTCTTTATTTTATAGCATTTCTGAGTTATGTATAACATCATGTACAATATGTTACTTATCTATGCTTAGGTACAGCGTAGGGTTTTCCCTTATCAGGGTAAATTTCCCATATTTTATTATCTTGTCTTAATTGTTTTATGTCTAGTCTGGACTTTCTGTTTATTCAAGGTCTATCTTTTATTATGTTGTCTAGTGAGCCTAACTCAATACAATGTCTAGGCTCACTGGCAGACTTCTTAATGCTTAATAACTATAGGTCTAGTATGTAACATGTGTTGCTGCAAGGCTCAAAAGATTGTGGCCTGCCGCTGTTGATATGCGATATGCAGCTAGTAATCTGCGTTATCGTCTTGTAGTTTTACATATTTCTTATACAAATGATTATTTCTTTATGTCCATACTTGGCGGTTGCACTATATATCTTATATTCCATGTTCATTCTTGAACATCTTGCAAAGGGCCACCCAAAAGGTGGTGGCTTGTATATAATATTTTATTTTACTTTTAAATGTATTTTATATTCTTTGTTCATGCTTGAACATCTTGCAAAGGGCCACAAAAAGGTGGTGGCTTGTATGTGCTATTTGAGTGTACTTTTAAACGTCTCTTATATTCTATGTTCATGTTTGAACATCTTGCAAAGGACCAGCAAAGGTGATGGTCTGTAGTCTTTACATTGTTTTATTACATAAGCACTTAATTTAAAATACTAATTACTATTATTAATGATGTATGCGCAGATACATGATGAAAATTTAGTTACTTTAATTTGACATGATTTTCTTTACAATTTTTTAATTCTTTATTGATTTGTTCTATTTCAAACGTATGATTGATCGGTGACATCTTCATTGGATCCCAACTATTTTTGGAAATATTTTCATTTCTTCTACATGAATTGCGAATCTACTACCTTTTTGAAATTCATTTTGCATGTTGTCCACTCTCCCTAACTTATATTCTTGCGATGGTGAAAAACCCATCCAATAAATGAATTTTTCTGACCAGTTATTAAAAATGTACTGCTTTAACTTTTTTAGTACCCCTTTCTTCACCTGAGTGAGCACCTTATTTTCCTCCTTGGCATTATTGCCCTTTTGATTCGTAAAATTTCTACGTTTACGTTGCCCACTGTAATTGTAATCCTCGCTAACACTTCTTTCGCGTCGAACACGCTTCAAAGTTCTGGCTTTATATTCATTCTCCGAATCTCTGTAAAATATTTTAACCTTTTTCGCAACTGGCTTAGCAGTTTTAGATGCTTTAGGTGCTATGGTTGGTCTTGGTGTCGACAGCTCCACACGCTTTAGTCGAACTACAGACCGACAAATCTTTTTTGTTGATTCAGTTGCGGTTATATTGGACTCACTATCCCTGTTGTTGGTGGCCTTATTGTTTTCCAACGTTTTTACTATAACTGGCGGTTGGTCATCAGAATTAACAGATTTGGTTAATTCTATGCCGTTATTGCCTTTCACCTTATAGGCGTTACAACTATTGTTGCCATTTCTGTTGTTGGCTTCAATAGTGGAATTATTCTCTTTTACAAGATCAGGATCAAGAAGTGCCTTAATTTGTGGCTGCTCCGTAAACTTTACCCCGATCTCTTTTATGTCAGAGGAGTCACTATCCCCTTTTTTAACATCAAACTTTATCTCTTGCAGCCACAAAAAATACAAATAGTCTAACACATCAGACAATGATGAATCCATTTCTTTTGTTATTTTTGTATGTGTTTCATATAACTGCCTCGTTTTTCTATTAAAATTGTTTAATATTTCATGAGCAAAAAAATTATCTACTTTATCGAATAGATTTGTTTTTAACTTTATTAAGTGAGAGGCTTCATTAATCGTATCAATATAATATTTAATATGCTCCACTGAATCCTTGTTTAAAATAGGCAACTCAATAAACTTATAATACTGATCGTCAAAAATTTGCCTCATATTCTCATACCGATTGGTTAAAAAATCCCAAACAGTATGGTAATTCTCTACTGATCCTGTCAACAAATGAGACACCTGGGTTCTTGCCTCCCCTTTTAATGCCGATTTTAAATAATTGAATTTTAAAGAAATACTAAGGTCCTCCCTTTTATCAATTATTTCCTTAAAAGATTCTACGAACAGATACCAATATTTGAGCTCCCCATAAAATCTAGGGACTTTTAGTTGAGGTAACATTGGAAGATCCTGTGTCTTCTCTTTTACCTCTACCTTGACCGTGCTACTTTCTGTTAAAAGGTTTTCTAATTCGGCTATAACATTGTTTTTGTTGAATTCTAGCTTACTAACATCTTTATGTACATAAATGTTATAATATGCAACTTCGCCTATAATTTTGTTAATTTCTTCCCAAAAAAATTCAATTGTTTTCTTTCGAATCCTATATATACCTGGTGGAGACGTACCTATTAGCTTTTCAGTCTCCACCATGTACTCTCTGAGCTCTTCTACATCTTTATCTAACCTATCCGCTAACTTTCCTGGATCAATCATATCTTTGCTAAAATCTGACAACTTAGCTCTATCTGCCATTTTGCACGCACTTATTATTATTAATTTAAGTAAATAAAGAAAAACTTATTTTAAGACTTGCTTTGTTGACGCTCCTTCGGCGACGTTGCTTTGCTCCTACGTCGCACTCCTTCGGCGATGTTACTCTGCTCCCATGTCGTCCTTGATCAGCGACGTTACGTTGCTCCCACGTCGTCCTTGATCGGCGACGTTACGCTGCTCCCACGTCGTCCTTGATCGGCGACGTTACCTTGCTCCCACGCCGCACCTCTTTGGCGACGTTACTACTCCCTCGACGCACTTTTTTGGCGACGTTTCTCTGCTCACACGACGCACTTCTTCGGCGACGTTATCTTGCTCCCACGCCGCACTTCTTTGGCGACGTTATTACTCGGTTTTTAAATGCTGTATTTGCATTAAATAGTTATTTGTATCTGTGCTTTTTACAGACTGGGGAAACACAACAGAAACCTTATTATCTTTAATGCTTTTGTATTGGCATTAAAGGGTTTCTGTGTTTTTCACCTCAGCAGGAACACAACAGATCTCCTTTACTTTTTACTGCTCGCACTTCTTCGGCGACGTTATCGTTGCACCCGTATTAATTATCGCACTTCGATTCTCGGGCGCACTTTCCAAATACCGCAATATCTTGCCCACTTGGCAACTTAACCGACACGCGTTTATTTCACAATTTTGTTAGCTGCAATACTTGCAGTAATTGTTATTTTATATGTCCGTGCTTCTGTATACTAGCAGAACACAACGGAACACTTTTTTATTTAAATGCTATACTTGCATTAAATAGTTATTTGTATCTGTGCTTTTTACAGAATGGGGGAACACAACAGAAACCTTATTACCTTTAATGCTTTTGTATTGGCATTAAAAGGGTTTCTGTTGTGTTCCCCAGTTCCGTAAAAAGCACAGATACAAATAACTATTTAATGCAAGTATAGCATTTAAATAAAAAAGTGTTCCGTTGTGTTCTGCTAGTATACAGAAGCACGGACATATAAAATAACAATTACTGCAAGTATTGCAGCTAACAAAATTGTGAAATAAACGCGTGTCGGTTAAGTTGCCAAGTGGGCAAGATATCGCGGTATTTGGAAAGTGCGCCCGAGAAGCGAAGTGCGATAATTAATACGGGTGCAACGATAACGTCGCCGAAGAAGTGCGAGCAGTAAAAAGTAAAGGAGATCTGTTGTGTTCCTGCTGAGGTAAAAAACACAGAAACCCTTTAATGCCAATACAAAAGCATTAAAGATAATAAGGTTTCTGTTGTGTTCCCCCAGTCTGTAAAAAGCACAGATACAAATAACTATTTAATGCAAATACAGCATTTAAAAACCAAGTAATAACATCACCAAAGAAGTGCGGCGTGGGGAGCAAGATAACATCCAGCCGAAGAAGTGCGTGCGTGTGAGCAGGAGAAACATCACCAAGAAAGTGCGGTCAAGGGAGTAGTAGCATCGTCACCAAAGAGGGTGCGGCGTGGGAGCTAAGGTAACGTCGCCCCATCAGAGGACAACATGGGGAGCTTAGCGTAACGTCGCCGAAACAATGAGAACAATGGGGAGCAACGTGACACGTCGCTAGATCAGAGGACGACATGGGAGCAGCAGTAACATATCACCGAGAGGAGTGCGACGTCAGCAGCCGACAAACGTATCGCCGAAGGAGCATCAAGAGCAAAGACAATTGTCTTGAGAATAAGATTTTTTCTTTATTTACTTAAGAAATTGATGATTGAGTAAGTTGCGTGCAAAACGGCAAGATAGAGCTAAGTTGTCGAGACATTTAGCAAAGATATGATTGATCCAGGAAAGTTACGGGATAGGTTTAATAAAGATGCTCAGAAGAGCTCAGAGAGTACATGGTGGAGACTTGGAAAAGCTCAATGAGGTACGTCTCCCACCAGGCATATATAGGATTCGAAAGAAAACAATTGAATTTTTTTGGGAAGAAGTTAACAAAATTATAGGCGAAGCTGCATATTATAACATTTATGTACCATAAAGATGTTAGTAAGCTCGAGTTCAGACAAAAACAATGTTATAGCCGAATTAGAAAACCTTTTAACAGAAAGTGGCACTGAGTCAGGGTGAGAGGTAAAAGAGAAGACACAGGATCTTCCAATGTTACCTCGACTAAAAGTATACACGGGGAGCTCAAATATTGAGTATCTGTTCGTCAGAATCTTTTTAAGGAAATAATTGATAAAAAGGGAGGACCTTTGCATATTTCTTTAAAATTCAATTATTTTAAAATCGGCATTAAAAGGGGAGGCAAGAGACCCAGGTGGCTCGTTTGTTGACAGGATGAGGTAGCAGAATTACCATACTGTTTTGGGATTTTTTCTAACCAATGGGTATGAGAATATGAGGCAAATTTTTGACGATCAGTATTATAAGTTTATTGAGTTGCCTATTTTAAACGAGGATTCCAGTGCGAGCATATTAAATATTATATTGATACGATTAATGAAACCTCTAATAAAGTTAAAAACAAATCTATTCGATAAAGTAGATAATTTTTTTGCTAGATGAAAATATTAAACAATTTTAATAGAAAAACGAGGCAGTTATATGAAACACATACAAAAATAACAAAAGAAATGGATTCATCATATTCTGTGATGTATTAGGCTTATTTGGTATTTTTTGTGGCTGCAGAGGGAGTAAAGTTTGAGATGTAAAAAAGGGGAGGTAGTAACTATTCTCAGTAAAAGAGATCAGGTAAAGTTTACGGAGCAGCCCCACAATTAAGACAGCTCTTGATCCTGATCTTGTAAAAGAGAATAATTCCACTATTGAAGCCAAACAACAAAATGGCAAACGATGAGTAACACCTATAAGGTGAAAGGCAATAACGGCATAGAATTAACCAAATCTGTTAATTCTGATGACCAACCGCCAGTTGTATAAAAACATTGGAAAACAATAAGGCCACCAACAACAGGATAGTGAGTCAATATAACCGCAACTGAATACAACAAAAAGATTTGTCGGTCTGTAGTTCAAGCTAAACATGTGGAGCTGTCGACACCAAGACCAACCATCACACCTCAAAAGCATCTAAAACTGCTAAGCCAGTTGCGAAAAGTTTAAAATATTTTAGCAGAATTCGGAGAATGAATATAAAGCCAGAACTTGGAGTTCAACACAAAGAAGTGTTAGCAAGAGGATTACAATTACATCAGCAATCATAAACGTAGAAATTTTACGAATCAAAAGGGCAATAATATCCAAGGAACACTCAGGTGAAAGAAGGGGTACTAAAAAAGTTAAAGCAGTATTTTTAATAACTAGTCAGAAAAATTCATTTATTGGATGGGTTTTTCACCATAAGGAGTTCTAAGCTTAGGGAGAGTGGACAACATGCAAAATGAATTTCAAAAAAGGTCATGAAAATGGAAATTCATGTAGAAGAAATGAAAATATTTCCAAAAATAGTTGGGATCCAATGAAGATGTCACAAATAAAAATCATACATTTTTTGAAATCAAACAAATCAATAAAAGAATTTGAAAAAAATTGTAAAGAAAATCATGTCCAATTAAAGTAACTAAATTTTCCATCATGTATCTGTGCACATACATCATTAATAATAGTAATTAGTATTAGAATTAAGTGCTTATGTAATAAAAACAAAGTGTAAGGGCAAGCCAGACCATCACCTTTGCTGGTCCTTTCAAGATGTTCAAACATGAACATAGAATAGTAAGAAGCATTTAAAAATTGCACTCAAATCACACATACAAGCCACCACCTTTCTGTGGCCCTTGGATATTGAGAAACAAAAGAACAAAGAATATAAAATACATTTAAGAATTAAATAAAATATTATATACAAGCCACCACCTTTTGGGTGGCCTGTTGCAAGATGTTGAGAAAATGGACATAGAATATAAGATATATAGTGCAACCACCAAGTATGGACATCAATGTGTATAAGAAATATGTAAAACTTAAGACGATAACGCAGATTCTGGCTCCATATCGCATATATCAACAGCACGGCAGGCCACAATACTTTTGAGCCTTGCAGCAACACCGTGTTACATACATCTAGACCTATAGTTATTAAGCATTAAGAAGTCTGCCAGTGAGCCTA
The DNA here is from genome assembly GCA_035045005.1 of Liodrosophila aerea. Taxonomy (NCBI): domain Eukaryota; kingdom Metazoa; phylum Arthropoda; class Insecta; order Diptera; family Drosophilidae; genus Liodrosophila; species Liodrosophila aerea. The sequence continues at coordinate 33,632 of JAWNNL010000907.1, read as the reverse complement.
GACATTGTATTGAGTTAGGCTCAGCTAGACAACATAATAAAAGATAAGAACCTTGAATAAACAGAAAGTCCAGACTAGACATAAAACAATTAGAGCAAGACAATGAAATATGGGAAATTTGCCCTGATAAGGGAAAACCTTACGCTGTACCTAAGCATAGATAAGTAACATATTGTACATGATGTTATACATAACTCAGAAATGCTATAAAATAAAGAAATTTCGCAGCCGTGCGCTTGAGTATTCGATCAAGCTTTACCGAACCTCGCTGGTCTTTCTTTTGTTCTCTGAACACAACTGGTCCAGATATAAGGAGCTTTTGCTCAACATGCTCCCCAGAAAACCCCCAGAGGGGCCCTGCACACGGTAGCCCACCGATACCATCCTGTTAATACTTTTACCAGGGCCTGTAATAAAGCCCTCGATAGGTCATGTCCTCTCAGTAGACCGGGCAGCTCCTGCCAAGCCTCCATGGTGGACCCAAGAAGTGGGTGAGGCCAGGTCCGCAGCGCGACGTCTTTTCAATAAGGCTAGAGCAGCAGATGATGTAGAGGCCTAGGCGCTGACTACAAATCCAGCCTCACCTCATCAAAAAAAGACTCTTGAGTAAAGCCCAGCGAGGAGCCGTGGCAAAATTTCTGTTCGGAGATAGAGAACTCCAGCTCAGGCGGCACGACAGAGCTAAAAGTCCTTACAAAAACCCAAACGTCTCTCTAGGTTATCTTCAAAGACCTAGAACTATCCAAGCCAACTCAAGAAAATGAAGAATCGCTTGACCTTCTTATGAGCAAACACTTTCCCAGGGCTGCTCTACAACCAAACCTTCTATAACACCACCCAGACAATATCATCATCGTCAGTGCCCTTGAACTTGTTTGTCAAATGGCAATATTAAATGAGACCATAAATAGCTTTTAAGGCCTTTAATGCCACAAGTGACCAGACAGTTCTGGCTCCCAGCACAGCTCCAACACGCAGGTACCACTGCCAGTAAATTGGCTAAAAACATCTTTAGCATATCATTTTTTGGCTGGTGTCATGCCTGCTGCATGGCTGGATAAAGTAGTTCCAAGGCCAGTAAACCCTCACATACCAGCCCTCAAGGTTTGGCCAATCAGCCTGTTCATCCTTCCTTCTAAAAACACTAGAACGACTTATGGGTTACACCTGCAGTGCGTTATCCTCCTCAGAGTATCTATAGGACACTCTCAACATGCTTATAGGAAAGGCAGAGTGGAAATGCAGAAACAGCACTATAGCACCATCATCTCTTCCAATAGAGAAGTATCTCACATTAAGGAATTTTCCCTTGTCAGCCTTCCTGGAGCATCGAAGGACCTTTAACAACATTATTCCAGATGCTATCGCCAGGGAAGGCTGGAAGTTAACTGATAAGGACTGGTGAAGCCTTTCTGAGATCAGATGTCACCGGGTGGGACCGTCAAGGCTTCACTGGGATCATCAACACGTCTCCAGGATCCGTTTGCAGAGGCACCCCTCAAGGGGGGGTTCTATGGCCATCCGTTTCTATGGAACCTAGCGTGTCAATCGACATGCTACTTTCGATGGACCGCGGTGGGTGTAAAGTGACTGCTTATGCGGATGATGTTGCTATTGCCTTCTCAGGTAAATTCCCCCAAACCTTGTGTGATCCTATGTCTCATACTATTCACTCCACTCTGTCTGGTCTGGGCCTTTCCCAGTAATGGCCTGAATATAAACCCCTCTAAAACGGAGCTCGTTCTTTTTACAAGGAACTACAAGATTCCTTCACTAACCCTTCCCACACTTCAGGGAGTCTCCATACCCATCAAAAATTCAGCTAAATACCTTGGGCTAACGCTTGACAGAAAACTGAACTGGAACCTTAACCACGGAAGAACGTGTCAGGAAAGCTACAATTGCCCTTCTACATGCTAGGAAATGCATGGGCCTTAAATGGGGATGTCCCCAAAAAAACATTGTTCAGTGAGATCTACTCTGCTGTATTTAGACCTATCCTTTTCTATGGCATACCAATTTGGTGGCCATGTCTCCTTAAGAAATCTGTCACCCGGAACTTAACTAAAGTTCAAAGAGCTGCAGAACTCGCCATCACTGGTGCACTGTGTCCACCCAAGCGAAGCACTAGACGCTTTGCTTAATCTGATTCCAGTAGATCTGCTGGGAAAAATGATCGCCACACAAGCCGCTTTACGTATGAGGGGGGCGAACCAGTGGACCTCACTAGGTTTGCGGTCACTCCTCTATCCTAAATGAAGGCCCCAGTCTTCCCTCCGCAATAGACTATTGCTCCCCAGTGGAATATAGCTCCACTCCCTTTCAAACAATCAATCCCCTAAAGGGATGACTGGTTATCAGGTCCACCAGGACCCTCTAACTCTATTAAAATATACACGGATGGCTCGAAACTAAACAACCAGGTGGGTGATGAGTTTTCTGTCCCGAGCTATCCTTAGAATAGGTCTTTCAGACTACCAGATCACTGCAGCGTATTTCAAGCGGAAGTTGCTGCCATTCACGAAGCTATTCTTAATATACCCACCAATCGGAGCAGCTTCTCTCACATTAATATCTACACTGACAGCCAAGCGGCTATCAAATCCCTAGAAGCGATATCCTCAAGCTCGATATCAGTGAACAACTGCCGCATATCTCTCCAGGAGATGGCTCAGCAGTTCAAAATACACCTCATATGGGTCCCAGGACATAGGGACATTGAGGGGAATTGTAAAGCCGACACACTGGCCAGACAGGGTACCACAGGTCCCTCTCCTACCGGATAGAAGCGGTACTGGGATACCCTTGGCCACTTGCAAACTCGTGGTAAAACACCACTACTATCGTGAAGCCAATAACAGATGGCAACACCCTAAGCAACCATGCTCTATAGCCCGCCAAACCTGGCCCATCCTCTGTCCAAAACGCTCATCCGAGCTTTGCGGACTTGACAGAGCCTCCTGCTCTATAGTAACCAGAGCCCTAACCGGTCACTGGCTCATTGGCTCTCATGCTGCTAGACTTAAGGCCCCTTTTAACGACTTCTGCAGAAGCTGTCGAGACGAAGGAGAATAAAGCTAAGGAATCTGGTTCATAAAAGCCTCAGGCTGGTTCTAAAGCGAAGTAGTTGGGGATTATAAAACCTGCCCATGCGGTACCACAATGGGCCTCTTTTGGCCTAAGTGAGCTGAGGTCTATTCCTCAGCTGCCGCCTAACCTAACCTAACCTAACCTTCCAATGGTAGCTTTGCATGAGTCCAGGACTCTAATCAGCTTCTCGTAACGGGACGATTTGTTAATGACATAATCGAGTCGTTTTCCATTGTATTAATTGTGGTCATACACAAATACTTCGTACGTATGGATCATGGTTCTTTAAGTTTTCATCCACAACAGACCATTTCTCTTCATCCTCATCAAGTATTCGAAGACCTTCCAACCATTTCTTTATTTTAACAATTGAGTTCGGCTGGGTGGCAGCATCAGCTGGATTAAGCGATCCTGGAATCTACTTCCACTGGTTGACTTCTGTACTATCCAATATCTCGGCAATGCGATGAGCTACAAATTGTTTGTAGCGGCATGACAAAAATAATAGATATATCACCATGATATTGGATTCTCCAATAAGCAACGACTGCAAAAGCCTCCTCGCTAGCGTCTACAAAAATGTGAAGTTATATTTTGAAATCGGACTTTAGCATTAGATAGCATCGTGGTATGCGTATTGATTTTACATCTTCGATCATTGTCAACCAATTTTACCATATATTATACAAATTTTCAGGTATGATTTGATCCCAATTCGTTTGGGTACGCCACAACTCTTGGATTATTAGTTTGCCCTTAATGACAATGTGTGCGATGAAGCCGAATGGAACGAAAATAGATATCACTATTGACAATACTTGTCTTTTTGTTGGCGGTGATATTGTGCTAATGATAGCTTCAGGGAGGTTGCTGAATTTCAGAACAAAGCTAAATGTATCTGATTTCGACTCCCAATGCAAACCCAATATTTTTTCATTATTTAACTCAGATTGGTTCAATTTTGTCAGCTCCGATTTTTCCTTGCAATTTACCAACTTCATTAGTTGATCAGAGTTAGACACAAGCCCCCAAAGTTTAAAATTAGCATTCTTGTGTATATCTAGTACCATTTTTATGATAGAATAAGCTTCTGATATCACGTCAGAACTGTCAACGTAGTCGTCTAATGGCGTTCTTTTATAGCATTCCCTGCTCTAATGTTCTTTTCAGCATAGACATCTGAATTAATGTTCTTAACGTATTGCGCCGAGTAAGGTGAGCTAGCTGAGCCAAATATCATTACATGCATTGCAAGTTGAAGGTTTGCTAGTTTCATTACCTCTCCATAAAAATAGCTGTGAGTCTTGGTCAGTTCGTTGAATGGCAACACGATTAAACATTTCTTTAATAATTTCAACAATGAAATTTCAACAAAATAGTCTGCAACGGAACAGGCTGATAAGTATCGGGTCTGTAATGGATTTATGTTCAGAAAAAACAACTTATTTATTTAATTAATGAAAATATGAATTTACAGAGTTGTGAAATAGCGTGAGTCGTTTCAGTTTGCGTCATCTTATTACAGTGTTGGCAAAATAAAAATATGAAAATGAACTTAAAAATGTGCTTTTAATTTTGGTGTTATCGAACCAATCTTGGTTCGCAATCGCTAACAACAAGGTAAGGTCAATTATTCAGGCGGCCGTTTATATAAAAATCTATATTTGAGTAAATATTTTCTACGACATAGTTCCGTCTCCTAGTATACGATAATTAATGGAAATTTTTAATCTGCATAAGCTGCTTACTGCTAGGCGATAAGTATTCTTTGATGTCTTCACGTCGACGACTCGTACTATTTGATCGTTTCCGGGGTATGTGCGTACGACCAATCCTAAAGCCGGTCGCCTCTCGGGGTGGTACCTTTTACCACAACTATTTTCGTCCACTTTCAGATTTTTGCAATCTCGGATCAATTTCGGTCGATTTGTTAAAGCTGGTAAATATTCCTTAAGGAAACGTCTCGAAAAAGATTCGACCAACAGTTGTACCACTCGCCAGGTGCGTTTCTCTATTGTGCCGCTAAGAATACATGGTCGTTCTATAGCGGCAGTTTGCTGCATCAATATGTCGTTCGGGCAGAATCCGGGCAGGAATAAAGTTCCAGTCGATTCCCTTCAGTGCTAGTGTTGACTTGAGAGCATTCTCGTCCAACGCTTCTGCACGGCATCATTCGACGAATCGCCATAATGCATGAGTCGGTGTCTAGGGAACGCGCAACCTCAATATGAACTGCCCTCGTGTTAAGGCATATAAACAGTACTCCATACCGCTGACGTAGATTTTGCGCGTACTTGCCGCTGCTCCCACGTCCTTCCTTCGTGAGAAAAGGTCCAAAATAGTCAACGCCTACTGATGAGAAAGGTTTCTCAAATGCTTTGAACCTCTCTATAGGTAACCATCCCATCTTCGGTTGTTGCGGCTTTGCTTTACGTCGTCTGCACCATAAGCACTCCCTTATGATTCTTTTTATAAGCGTGTTCATTTTCGGCATTCAATAGTTCTGCCGGAACTTGTGTACTACAACTTGTACACCCGTGTGCTTAACATTTTCGTGCATGTTCTGCACTAACATTTTTGTAAATACGTGATCTCCATCTAGTATAATAGGACTTGTGGCTATAAGCTGATTGGCTCGTCCCAGTCTGCAGTCTATACGAAGTAGTCCATTCTCATCGAGCGATGCGCAGCATTTTGTCAATCGTTGGTTAGCAGACTTCACTCCAGTACCTGCGAAGCGTATATCATGATGGAATCTCTCTGCTTGTATTATTTTGCACCAGGTATGTATTGCCCATGTTAGTTCGTTTGCTTGTAGATCCGTGTGGAGTCGTGTCTCATGGCCTTTGGATTTTGCGTTGTCGATAAACCGTTTTACCCATCCTGTGGCACGTATGAGCCTGACGAATCGAGATATTCTTCTCTCAAGCTCATGCAGTACGTGTGGCTTCTCGACGATTATACCAGCGTATTCTTGGCCCTTAAACGGCTTCTGTTTAGGCCATAGATCTTGGTCAGTTTTCAAGAAATGCGGTCCATGGAGCCATCTTTCTAGTTTCTGCTTCTGGGTAGTGTCGCGTGTAATTAAATCAGCAATATTCTCTGTAGTCGGCAGCCAATTCCACTCGTTACGTTCAGACTTCTCGCTGATTTCGCTCACCCTGTTGGCGATAAATGTTTGCAGCCGTTTGTCGCTATTTATCCAGGCAAGAGTAGTACAGGAGTCGGACCAGAAATAGCGCTGATGAAATATTTGTTTCTTTAGCGATGGTCTCTGCAAGTCGACATCCCATTACGGCAGCAAGCGTTTCCAATTTAGGTATTGTCACATGTTTAAGAGGTGATACTCGTGCTTTAGATGCTATAAGTGCTACATCGTACAGTGTCTTGTCATCTGACTCATGATAACATATCCGAATGTAGGCGGCAGTGGCATATGCTTTACTGCTTGCATCGCAGAACACGTGGAGTTCAATCTTTGTGGCTCGAGTGTAGTTTGGTGAATAGCATCTTGGAATCCTCAAGTCGGAGAGTTGTTTTAAATCTGTGACCCAATCTTGCCACTTCTTGACAGGGTCGCCTTTGATAATCTCGTCCCAACTTATTCCTGACTCCCATATATCGCGCATCAATATGCGGCCTTTTATTGTTAGTGGTGTTATTAGCCCGAATGGATCATACACCGAGTTTATTGCGGCCAATATATTCCGTTTTGTTGGTATCTTTTTACTCGCCAGCAGATCTGGATGAATGCTGACCATTGATTTTGTTGAGAATATAAAAATGTCCTGTTGTGCATCCCATATCATGCCCAGTACCTTTTGAGCAATATCGGATTTGTTTATAAAATTTACGCTGGCCGTTGTGCTTCGCAATGCTGAATTAATTTGATTCAGAATCTCTTCGCTGTTGGATATGAAGTTCCTCATCTGGAACCGTGCTGCTTTATGTACTTCAATGACGGCTTTGATGATCTTGACGGCTTCGACAATACTTGCTTTGGAATCAAGGTAGTCATCCACATAGTGATTTTCCACAATGGCCTTTACTGCCTCAGGTTCGGTGTGTTTGAATAAGTTTGCATTGTGATTTTTTACAAACTGTGCGATGAATGGGGATGATGTTGCTCCAAATAGCATTGATTTCATTTGGTATACCGAAGCCTGTTGGTTCACCTGCAGATCTCTCCATAAAAAACATTGAGCCACTGCATCCTCATCATCAATGGCAACTTGGTTAAACATTTCTTTTATGTCTCCCGCGAAGGCGAATTGGTGTACTCTGAACCGCATCAGTACTCCCATGATCGATGTCAGCCAATCAGGTCCCGTTAGCAGATTTTTGTTGAGAGACGTTCCATTACTTTCCGCAGCTGCATCAAAAACTAGACGAACTTTTCCAGCTTTTTTCAGTACAGCGAAGTGTGGAAGAAACCATGTTTTGGGTGACTTGAGTACGCTGGAATCTTTTACTATTCTGACATATCCGTTTTGTAATAGTTTGTCGATTTCCTTTTGATATGCTGCAGCCAGCTCCGGATTTTTAAATAGTTTCCTTTCCAAGCATTTTAAGCGCTGCTCTGCCATTGGACGACTCTGAGGTAAGATGACATCATTCCTCTTCCAAGGAAGGCTGACCTGGTACTGATCCTTTAGCTTGACCAGTGAATTTTCAATTTTTGTGATTGCTAATGTTTCTTCTGTAGATTTGGTTTTGTCACTGTTGGTAACGCAGACTCCAAATCCTTCCAGAGTATACTGGCTTCTCAGTAATTCTTGCATAGTGTTGTCAGCCTGATGGCAGCATACAAAATGTATTCCCTCGCTGTTGGCTTTTACAAGACTTGTTTGTGACATTATAGGTCCATCTGCCTCGACGTTAATGACTGCACGAGTAGTGATAAGATCCTCATGTTGTTGTCCAATCAGCATCATTGGCTTCGAAATCTTCACCTTCTCCATTTCTGCCATTTGTGTATAGGGATATTGGTTTTTGTATTACTGCATAATTGGTGTGTTGTTCCGGCAGCTCTAAGTCGTTAATAAGACGGACATTTTTTAGCTCGAACGTTTTGCATTTGCCAGTGATTTTTACGTCAGCTACCTTCCGCATTTTGCTCATATCGATATACCTTGCCTGTCCATCCAAAGCAGAATGGATCGACTTGGCCTTTTATACCGATTTCACGTGCGATGCTGATGTCAAGCATGGTCGTTGTGCTGCCGTCGTCCAAGAATGCCAGGATTTGCTTTGCTCCACTGGGACCTTGTACCGTGACCGGCACCATCTTTAAGAGCACGTTGTCTTTGCTCTCTTGAAATAGCCCACTGAAATTCGTTGATCTTGGGACCTCTTCTGTCCTCGGTTTTGTTTTGTGTAACATACGGTGATGAAACCTCTCGCAGTCCTCAATTTTACACTGCTCTCGTTGATTACATGGGCCTTTGTGGAATTTCAGGCATCTGAAACAAGCATTCGACTTAGAACCATAATCCCAACGTTTCTTCACGTCAGCTGCAATGAATTTGCTGCATTTGTCTAGTGAATGCTTGTCACCAACACAGAGTAAGCAGTTGGTCGTGTCTTTAACCGTAGCCTCTCTTTGTTGCGGAGCTGATTTAGATTCCTTTTGTATCGCCTTTTCGACCTGGTTGTCGTTGGATATTATGTTCTTGTACATTGATATATCCTGATACAGCTCTGACTGTTTTTGGGCCCATTCTGCAAAGATACGCATGTCGCTTTCTGCTGCTCTAATGTTGTGGGTGTTTAGGTATGCTCCCCATTCCCGGAGGTAACCTTCGTCCAATCGATCAATTATTATAGCTAGTAGTCTCTGCATATCTATGAATTTGCAATCGGCATATCCCACAGGTGAATTGATGTTTTGTACAGCACAGTTGAAATCCCGAAACTGCTCCATATTTGTTACATGTTGTACTTCTTGCGCTTTTGCTAACAACTCGAATGCGATATAGTAGTATAGCAGAAGCTCCAACTCCGCCGTAGATCTTTGAATTTCATCCACAAGCTCCTCTTGACTGTAGTCTTCATCACCCTCTTTTTGGCCTTGTCTTAGTGCCCTTTTGGTGTCCAAGATTACAATATCTCTCTTGGAGATATCTTCCTGTAGAGCAGCCTTTTCCACATTGACGACTTCTATTTGTTGCAGAACTGTCATTTCCTCGTCATTCGCGTGTTGTGCTTCCTCATTAAATTGACGTCGCCAATATACGATATTGCATCAACAATTTTAGTTGCAATATCCCTACCGTCTGCGCTGTTTGTCAACTTAATTCCAAGAAATTCGCACACTCGCATCAGTTCTTTAACACCCAATTCCTATGTAATGCGTTGAATATGTTGAGTCCCCTGTTGTTCGTTGTACAACAAGCCGTGAAATTTTCGCAGGTCTCTCTTTATCAAATTTTCGGTAACGAACTTGCGGTAAATTGCGAAATATACGTCTCGCAAATTCTAAAACTTCCACTCGTCCAAATTTTTCGGTGCTGTTTCTGACCACGTCCACATGTTTTTTGTCGGATTGTATAGCGCGATTAAAGCATCCGGCTCGAAGGACCAATTATGTAAGCGGATTTATGTTCAGAAACAACAACTTATTTATTTAATTACGGAAATATGAAATTTACAGAGAGTTGTGAAATAGCGCGCGTCGCTTCAGTTTGCGTCATCTTATTCAGTTATTACAGTGTTGGAAAATAATATATATGAAAATGAACTTAAAAAATGTGCCTTTAATTTTGGCGTTATGGAACCGATCTTGGTTCGTAATCGATAACAAGAAATAAGGCCAATTACTCAGGCGGCCGTTTATATTCAAATTTATATTTGAATTTATATTTTCTGCGACAGTGGTAAATGGTGGTTTTATTATCTAAATAGAACAAATATTTCTTACAATGGTATTAGTGGCCTCGATAACATTAGGTACCGTTTTAATAAATTTGAATATTAGTCATTGATTTTCAGTATTCGATATAAATTGTTGATGCGATAATAAACTAATCTAACTGCGATAGCAACCTGATAAATGTAAATAGCAAAGCTTAACATTTTGCGTTACTTTTTAAATATTATGTTAACTTATTTAATCATAAACAGTACTTAACTTAATTATTGGCTAATTAGACCCTGTACTTTAAAAAAGTACAAAAGGGTCTATTAAGATTGTGCAAGTCCGAAATGTATGTAACAGGCAGAAGGAGGCGTGGCAAACCCCACAAAGTATATATATTCTTAATCAGGACGACGAGCTGAGTCGATCTAGCTATGTCCGTCTGTCCGTCCGTCCGTCTGTCCGTCTGTATGAACACCTAGATCTCGTAAACTGTAAGAGCTAGAGACATCATATTTGGAGATTAATGATAATAATGATGGATGATTATATAGATGGAAATCTAAAAAAAACAAATAAAACTAATAATATTTACATACATATAAATTAATAAATTGATAAAGGAGAGGAAAAGAAAAATTGCTTTATGTGCATTGTGTCTACTTCGTTTTAGTTCATGACGTAATTCATTGTAGATGGCGACGTAACTTGGTTGGGTTATCGACGTAAATTCATTTAATTAACGACGTAACGGTTGGCTGAGCAAGCGCAAAGAAATAGGGAAGAGAGACTTGTAGGAATTCGTAGTTATGGGCATTCACTTAACTTTATTTCATCTAAATTTTAGCTTACAGTTATCAGCGTGTCTTTTTAGTTTCATCAGAGATCAAAGAAGAGTGAGTTACATTAATCGTGTTCTTATATGCTATCGATATTTCATCGGTATCAAAATACCTCGCGTGGCGTTATTGCTTGTTTTCGCCGCCGAGGTGCTGCTATGCTTGGTTGCGGCTGGGTCGCCACATCTACTTCCCTACTTTTCCGTGTTGGTATTTTCGAGAAATGTAGGCTTGAGGAGATCTACAGAGATCGCTTTGTGCTCGCCATTCACATTTATAATGTAGACCTTGTCGTCAACTCGGCGAATAATTTCGTACGGTCCGGTATATGGCTGCTCAAGTGGTTTCTTCACGGACGCTACGAGCTTGAAGACATGTGTGCAGGACTGCAACGCATTCGAGAAGAAAATATATGACCTGTTACATTGCCCCGCTGGAACAGCGTTGATTGTTCGAATGCGTTGACGTAGCAGTCCAGTGAGGCGATGCTGATCGTGATGAGCTGATACTAGACAATTCAATAGATCTTATAATTAAGTAATTAAATAATATACTATTTGGTCGTCTGCTCCAATATTCCGCCCCCATTGAAGGAGTCCAGTTCTTCAAGCAATGGTAGGAGAGCCAATTTGTGGATGGCCCGCTTAATGACGCCGCCTTGGGGTCGAACCTCTGCCACGCGAACTTTGGCGTCCTCGCCTGCTATGACCCGCGTGACGCGGCCGATATGCCACTTCTGAGGAGGAGTGTTGTCGTCGTGGACCAGCACCATGCGCCCAACTTCTAAATTGACGCTGGAGGCCCAGTAGATAATTCTTGGACCAACTGCGCCAAAACTGTTTGAGCTCCGACAGTTGCCGCTACCGCTTTAAGCACGGACTGCTTGCCCTTAGCCAGTGCATTTCTGCCTGGCCTAGCAGTAAATGTCCCGGCGTAATTGGCTCTCCGTCGTAGGGATCTGTGGTGTGTAATGTTGCTGCAACGGCTTAACAAACAATAATAAAAAAAAATAAAAACTCGGAAAGCTACAGTCGGATGCAACCGACAGTAGGAGACCCTGTACTTTCCTTTGCAGCAGCTAAGGCTAACAATACACACACACACACACACACACACGCACATCGCAAAGTCACACGCAACCACACATACGCTCGCGGTGCTCCCCCCTTGCCTAGTACGGAAACTCGAATATCTCCGGTGTTTATTATCCGATTGGGCCACAAAATACAGCACTGATGAAGGTTATCATAAGATTATAGTATGCCAAAGCACAAGCTTCTATCTTTATAATTGTGGCTGAGGTGGTGTTTTCCGCGGTTTTTGGGGGAGGGGGCGCAGGTATCAAAAATCTAAAACAAACTTGATCTGCTTGCACTGTAGGGGCATCTAACTGTCAAATATGATGTCTCTAGCTCTTACAGTTTACGAGATCTAGGTGTTCATACAGACGGACGGACGGACAGACGGACATAGCTAGATCGACTCAGCTCGTCGTCCTGATCAAGAATATATATACTTTGTGGGGTCTGCCACGCCTCCTTCTGCCTATTACATACATTTCGGGCTTGCACAATCTTAATAGACCCTTTTGTACTTTTTTAAAGTACAGGGTCTAAATATATATTAAACTGAATATAAGTAGGCAACAGGAAAATTGGGGTTCGGCTACTTGGCCAGAGAGTAATTATAAGAGATAGAGAGTGGAGAAAGTGTAGACCAAGAGAAAGCGCGCGAAAAAAAATGAAAGCACAAACCCTCGGTTGCCGCTGGTGACTTTTCACAGTGATCATTCGAATTTTAGCGGTCCACCGCATCAAAAGTGCCAACAGATATACACACATAGAAGTCCAAGTCCACCGAAGAGGCTTATTTTTTTTTCTCGTGCGTCAAATTTGATTAGGTAAGCTGATACAACCAATAAAAAATCAACCGACAGTAGAAGACCCTGTACTTTGATTTACCCTGGGCGTCGATAATAGCAGCTGCATATACATATGTACATATTCACATACATATACACATACATATAAACATATGTGTCTATACATACACACATACACTTATCCATACAAATATACACGCAAATACAAACAATAACCATTACTCATACAGAAATTCATACTCACGATCAAAAATCACGTATACGCCCTAGAGGCCGCATACGCTGCGGCTTCCCCCCCTTCCCTAGCCAAATGCCTAGTACTGAAAATTGTTTGTCTAATATCTCCGGTGTTTATTATCCGATTGGGCTGCAACTCGCACCAAATATGCAAAGCATCCAAAGCTTTAATCCTGCAACTGTATATACTAAGGACATTTTTGTAAATTTGAGGGGGAGGGGGATGAGATATCAAATTAAAAACATAAACTTGGCCTGCCTATGTAATACACGAACCAAACAAAAAAAAATTACGTCTCTAGCTCTTATAGTTTCCGAGATCTCGGTGTTCATACAGACGGACGGACAGACAGACAGACAGACGGACATGGCTAGATCGACTCAGCTCGTCGTCCTGATCAAGAATATATATACTTTATGGGGTCTGCCACGCCTCCTTCTGCCTGTTACACACAAATGTCATTTGCACAAACTTAATAGACCCTTTTGTACTTTTTTAAAGTACAGGGTCTAAAAAGAAAAATAACTAAAAACTAATAACAAAAAAAAAGAAACAAATTAAAGAAAATATGATTAACAAACCTGGTATAAATTTGTATCACCAGATTTGGCGCCAAGTAAAATAGTTAAAATTGGTGGTCAACCTCACTGAGCCTGACTATCGGCCAAGAAAATTCGGCGATACTGGTGAACAGCTGAGGAGAAACGCCAGGCGACGAAACAAAAATTCTCTCTGGCATGCGAAGGTGCAGAAAAGAAACTTAGAAACGCCGACGGACAGCTGTGACAGACGGGCTGTGATAAGTGCTGGCCTTGGCCCTAGCGGCTAAAACGCCGATGATCAGGCAATTGTGGAATCGGTATCGTTAAAGTGCGGGAGAATAGTAAAAAAATTAACAAGATTCCTAGCGGAATCCTATGAAGGAAAAAACTGGATCTACCGACATAAACTGGCGGGAGTCAAGATTTTATTTGCTAATTTTTTTTACGTTTTGTGAGTTTAAAATTTGCTGGAAAGGAGTGTCAAATTGTTTTTGTATAGTTTTTTTTATTTTTGTCCCTGTGATTGCTGAGTGTATAAAGTTTGTCTGAAAATTCAAGCAGGGCAATGTCCTAAAGTGCTCTCCTTGTCTCTGCCTCCCACCAAATTCGCGGAGCAAATTCGCATTAAATTTACATATACAATTAGTGCAAGTTAAATGCCAATTTGCTTTAAGGATTCTAAAAGAAAAGAAAGAGGTCTTAAAATATCGTGTTAGTCGTGTTTGTGAGAAACAAAAACCCTTTAATTATTTTCAGCATTCTGGAAACAAAAGCGCTTTTGGATATGGAATGCATGTAAGTGTTTACCTAAAAATTATTATACATACGTACATACCTATGCTGATCAGCTGGCAACCTTGAATACAGCAGATACATTTTTTTTTTGTATTTTCACAACAACACTAATTCGTAAACAACTAAATGAAAATTTTTTTGTTTTAACTTTGTCGTATCATGATCTGCACGCTTGTATGGTTGTAATACGACTGTTTTATTCTTACTTAATTTCATTTTACAGAGTTGTATCTTAAAGAATAATCGTAAGCTGATTATGTGAATTATCGATAACTTATGCAATACATTTTAGTGTTTCACAACATAACAATTCTCTCCATCGTAATTTGAATTTCTCTTAAGATACATTTGTAATATTTCACTTAATCTAACAAATTCTTGGGCAGTTTACGGTCTCTTTTAGATCTACGTAAATCAACCTCCTGTGATGTATTGTTACTTATATTAGGATACACTGTATTTGATCGACTTAATTCTAAAAATGGTTGTATTTGCTGTTTCTTTTTAACATTGATAGGAATAGATATTAACTCATCGTTTTTCTTATCAGGCGTATTATTAGTTACCTTTACATCTTGATTATCTTCATTTGAAGTAACAGAAACTTTTCGTATTTGATCAATATGTCTTTTCCACATTCTACCATCATCCAATGTTATATTATAATGTAATTCGCCTAATTTAGCCGCAACTTTGCTAAACTTCCATTTTGTTCCACTTAAGTAATCTCTAACCGCTACTCTTTCCCCCTCTATTAAGTATCGACATGGTTTGTTAATTTCATATTCCTCAACATTATTCTGTGGTAATACCAAATCAATTCTAGATTGAATTTGTCTGCCTAGCATTAACATTGACGGAGATTTTCCTGTTACGGGGTGTATAGATCGTCTGTACGCTATTAAAATTTTGTACAGTTCAGTTTCAATTGTGTTAGGAGTGCACTTTGCTGCTAATAATTTGTTTTTAATCGTTTGCACATACCTCTCTGCCTGTCCATTAGTTGCTGGGTGATATGGTACTCCTTGTTTTTGTAAAATTCCATTATTTTTCAAAAAACTGCTGAACTCAAGTGAATCAAACTGTCTACCATGATCGCTAACAAATACACTGGGAATGCCACAACGTGAAAAAATTTCTCTACACTTTAATATAGTGGTTTCTGTTGTCATGTTTGGAACTACACATACTTCAGGCCACTTTGAATAGGAATCTACTAAAATGAAAAGATATTTACCTAGAAACGGACCTGCATAGTCTGCATGGACTCTCTCAAAAGGTTTCTTAGGTCTGTCCCAACTACGTATTGGAGTAGTTCTATTTGGATCTGGCTTTGTTGACTGACACTCAAAACAACTCGATACTAGAGATTCAATGTCCTTATCCATGTGTGTCCACCATACATATGCTCTCGCTAATGTCTTCATCCTTGTCATTCCGAAATGCCCTGCATGTAACTCATCCAATATTTTCTTCCGTAATGCTTTCGGTATGTATACTCGTATTCCTCTTAATAAACATCCATTGTGCAATGTAAATTCTGTTTGATCAATTCCAAATCTATCCTTACTTTCACAATGTCTAACATTTTTTTAACCTTCTATGAGTACTTTTACTTCTGTATCATTTTTCGTTTCGATTTTTAAATTGAAGCTGGTAATAGGTAAGTTATCCAGTAATTCTTCTTCTATTGATTGATTTCAAAATCTGCTGCATGCGTGTAGTGGAATGTGCTGTTAATGTTTTATTTGGAGCTAAAATTTGAGAAATAGCGCGGTTATCAATAATTAAAATGAACTTTGCTCCGTATAGATATTGATAAAACTTTTTTACGCCAAAAATTACTGCATAGGCCTCTTTATCCATCTGCGAGTATTTTTGCTGCACTTTAGTAAGTGTCTGCGAAGCGAAATGAATCGGTCTTTCAATGCCGTTATCGTATTTGTGACTTAACACAGCTCCTACTCCAACCGGACTTGCGTCAACTGCTAAAACTATTGCAACTTTAGGATCGTAGTGTGCCAATATAACATCCGATTGAATTTGCTTTTTAATCTCTTCAAATGCCTTATTACCTTCTTTGTTAAAATCAAATTTAATATCTTTTTGTAATAGCCTGTTTAATGGATAAGCTAACTCACTTAAATTTTTAATGAATCTACCGTAATAGTTCACTAATCCCATGAACGCACGTATGTCATCCTTACTCTCTGGTTTTTTCATATTTTTTATAGCTTCTACCTTATTTCCCATTTTATGTATTCCCTCTTTATCAATTAAATATCCGCAATATTCTATATTCTCTTTCATGAATTCTGTTTTACTCAAATTTACTCTCATATTCAGTCTTTCCAAACGCGATAATACCTCCTCCAATCGAGCAATGTGGCTATTATCATCTGGTGCTGTAATTTTAATATCATCTAGGAAAACTGATACTCCTGGTATATCACTAAGAACTTGCTCCATAAGCCTCTGCCACTTAGCTGGTGCACATGCAACTCCAAACATCAGTCTAGTGGGCTGATATAAACCTCTGTGTGTATTCAGTGTCAAGTATTTTCTGTCTTCTGGGTGAACTTCTAGTTGTAAGTATGCCTTTGTTAAATCTATCTTTGTAAATTTCTCTCCCCCATACATTTTTCAAAACAATTCCTCTATCGTAGGTAACGGGTGCTCATCAACTATTAGTGCTGGATTTATGGTCACCTTGTAATCGCCACAAATGCGAATAGCACCATTCCTCTTTTGAACCACCACGATTGGTGTTGCCCATTCACTAGATTCCACTTTCTCTAATAATCCTTCACCAACTTGATTTTCTAACTCATTTTCAACCGACGCAATTAATGGAAATGAAACTTTTCTTGACTTGAAAAACTTGGGTGTAACCTCTGGCTTCATATGTAATCTAGCCTGCATGCCTTCGATTTTTCCAGCCGTTTTTGAAAATACCTTTGGAAATTTTCTTATTAGACTTTCCGCCCTGTAATATTGTATTCCAGTTTAACTTTACTTTGAATAACCATTCTCGACCGCATAATGGTTTCTTATCGGAACGTACAATGTATAATTTTAAATTTTCTGTGTAATGCTTATTTGCCACAACATTTACACACACATAGCCCAAGCATTCTAACGCTGTGTTACAATAGCTCGTTAACTCAATTTTTAGACCCTGTACTTTAAAAAAGTACAAAAGGGTCTATTAAGATTGTGCAAGTCCGAAATGTATGTAACAGGCAGAAGGAGGCGTGGCAGACCCCATAAAGTATATATATTCTTGATCAGGACGACGAGCTGAGTCGATCTAGCCATGTCCGTCTGTCTGTCTGTCTGTCTGTCCGTCTGTCCGTCTGTCCGTCTGTCTGTCCGTCCGTATGAACACCTAGATCTCGGAAACTGTAAGAGCTAGAGACATCATATTTGGCAGTTAGATGCCCCTATAGTGTAGGTAGATCAAGTTTGTTTTAGATTTTTGATACCTCCCCCCCTCCCCCAAAAACCGCGAAAAACTGCCACACCCACAAATTTAAAGATACAAACTTGTGTTTTGGCATACGATAATCTTATGATAATCTTTATCTGTGCTGTGAATTGTGGCTCAATCGGATAATAAACACCGGAGATATTCAAGATTCAATTCCCTGTACTAGGTTAGGGGCGAGCAGCGCGAGCGTATGTGTGGTTGCGTGCGTCTTTACGATATGTGTGCATATGTGAGTGTTTGTTAGCGTGTGTGTGTGCGAAGGAAAGTACAGGGTCTCCTACTGTCGGTTAAATCCGACTGTAGCTTTCCGAGTTTTTTTTGTTGATTTATGTACTTTTGCTGTAGGCATGTATTTCTTAGCATCTTGTAAATTAATTATTGAAACTGGCGAGCCTGTATCCACTTCAAAATTAATAATTTTGCCATTTACTTGTAATTTTTGCATAATTTTTGAATTTGAAACATAATTAATTTGAATTTTATTTAACTCATTTACGTCTTCATCCGTGCTTTCACCTTCATTTACTTTATGTACGTTATTCTTCTCTTTAAAGCACACTTTGCGTAAATGTCCCTTCTTTTTACAAAAATGACAAACTGTATCTTTAAATTTGCACTTATTTGCTAAATGTTCTTTGCTTCCACAACGAAAACAAGACAAATTATTTTTACCTTGTCTTTGATCACGTTCCTTATTTTTGTATTCTTACCGCCGTATCGTTTCTCTTTGTCACACATTTTGTTCACAGTAGTCTTCTCGCTCACTCCTTGTAGTTCGTCTTTGCCTTTGTCCGCCAATTCGTATGCTGTCGCCAACGTAATTGCTTCTTCGAATGTTACCGCCTTTTTCTCCAGAAGACGCTGCTGAATTTTTTTTGTCGAATAGACCAAATACTAATTGGTTCCGTAATGCTGTACTTAGATGTCCTCCAAAATTGCATCCCACGGCCAACTTGCGCAGTTGTATTGCGAAATCCGAGCATGATTCGCCCTGCTTCTGTGTACACAAGTTGAATCGAAAATTTTCGAGCAACTCATTTGGCTTTGGATCGTAATGTTCCTCCAATAATTGTATTATTTGGTTGAATGACTTATTTTCTGGTTTCTCAGGTAAAACCTTATCCGCCAAAATATTGTATGTCTGCGAGCCCATGAAATGAAGCAACAATTTCTGATATTTCGCTTCTTGGCACTCGTACAAATTTAACGCCGTACTGAAACGCGTCACCCATCTCGACCACTTTGTTTTTGCCGGATCGAATGACTCGAATGTAAAATAAGCAACACTGCTAGCACCTTCTGCTGCATTTGCCATCCTGCTGTAATTAGTATTACTTGTACTGTAAAAAGTAATAACTAAATGTAATTCTTTTTATCCTCGTCGCCAAACTGTCGTATCATGATCTGCACGCTTGTATGGTTGTAATACGACTGTTTTATTCTTACTTAATTTCATTTTACAGAGTTGTATCTTAAAGAATAATCGTATGCTGATTATGTGAATTATCGATAACTTATGCAATACATTTTAGTGTTTCACAACATAATAGTGTTGGGTAAATACTGCTCACTTCGGTGAACATGTTCACTTGTTCTTTTTTTCGAGGTGAGCCGACTCGCTCACTTCGCTCACTTGCTCAGTTGAAATTTTTTTTTTGCAATTTTTCCTAGTCTACTGTGCTTGCAGTCCTTTTTTTTTTTGTACTATTATTCCCTCCTTGATGCTCAAAGCCGTACATATATTTGTAATAATAAAATATTTATTTATAATGTATACAATCTCCATAACATCTTCAGTGTCATACTCTAAATATAAGCTATATAATAATACATAATTTACTTCTTTCTATTCACCTGGCCAGTTTGCACAGTTACCTCACTTCGCGGTTTTTTTTTAAACAATTGGTGCAGCTCACTTCTCTTTCTCACTTTGTTTGCTACTAAAATATTCCTTATTACTCTCTACTTACTGCTCGCGTTTTACGCCAAATTTGCCACGCAATGTCTTGCCGCAACTCAGCAACTGAGCAATGAGCAAGAGCAGCTCAGCAACTGAGCATGAGTAAGAGGAGGTGAGCAGCTGAGCAATGAACAAGAGCTGTTCAGTAACTGAGCAGTGAGCAAGAGCAGCTCAGCAACTGAGCAATGAGCAATGAGTAAGAGCAGGTGAGCAACTGAGCAGTGAGCAAGAGCTGTTCAGTAGGTGAGCAACTGAGCAGTGAGCAAGAGCTGTTCAGTAGGTGAGCAACTGAGCAGTGAGCAAGAGCTGTTCAGTAGGTGAGCAACTGAGCAGTGAGCAAGAGCTGTTCGGTAACTGAGCAAAAGTGAACAATTAGTGAAGAACATGTTCACTTGTTCAGTTTAGTGAGCAGCTCAGTTTTGTTCACTCACTCATGAGCAACCCAACACTACAACATAACAAACTTCTTTTTTCTTTATTTAAAACCTGTCCTAAAAGTGGACAATAATTAAATTGTGAGGGGCAAACATTGACAATGGATTTCATCAGGACGATTATTGGTTGGGGTGTCTAGTCCTCGTCTAGGGTTGGGAGGTCAAGTGGGTGCGCGCGTTGAAGCCTTCTCCTGGTTTGACTATTGTCGAGGAGATTTATCGCCAGGTGGTTAGGGTGACTATCAAGCTTGGTGACGTGTTTAGTGCTGAATTTTGCGACCCAAGGAATGCCGAGTTCATTGTGGATGGGTTTGTTGTCGTGATAGGGGTGGGCAGCAGAGAGTATCCTCAGAGTTTTGTTCTGAAATCTCTGTATTATCAGGCGGTTGCTTCTGCTGGCTGTACCCCAGAGCTGGATACCATAAGTCCATATGGGCTTTAATATGGCTTTGTAGACCAGGAGCTTGACTCGGATCTTCATTTTGGAGTGACGTCCTATTAGCCAATACAGCTGCCTGAGCCGCACCTCCGCTTGTGTCCGTTTACGCATCAGGTGAGTCCGCCAAGTGAGGCGCCTGTCCAGAGTCATGCCCAGGTATTTGGGGGTCAGCTCTTGCGGGATGGGTTCCCCGCCTAGGGTGATGGGGGGGCAGCTGCCCGGTCTTAGAGCGAACGTGGTTTGGGTTGATTTATCTGGATTGACCGTGATGTTCCACCTGATAACCCATGGGTCGAGTACGTCTAGCTGGCGCTGGATGAGGTCAGAGGCGCCCTGCAGCGTGTTGGCAGTGGCAAGAAATGCCGTGTCGTCAGCGTACGTGGCTACGAGTAGAGCTTCTTCTTGTACTACAGGCATATCAGCTGTGTACAGTGTGTACAAGATTGGGCAGAGTACACTCCCTTGAGGGACACTTGCCTGAATGGTCTTGACTGCAGATCTATCATCTCCGCATCTAACCTGAAATCGGCGGTCATTTAGGTACGATCTGAAGAGAGCGTAGTGGGACAGGGGAAGGCAGCCCTTGATTTTATAGAGTAGCCCCGGGTGCCAGACCCTATCAAAGGCCTGCTTGACATCCAGCATGACAGCGCAGCAGTACATCTTCTCTTCAAATGCTTCCAGAATTTTCGCAACCAGGCGGTGGCATTGCTCGGGTGTTAAGTGTAAGCGCCTGAAGCCAAACTGGTGACCAGGGATCAAACCAGCCTCGTCCAGCACCGGCAACACTCTTCGCAAAAATACTCTTTCGAGTTAAATGAAAATTAACAAACAAAATAAGTGCGAAAACATAATAAAACAGCCAATTCCACAAACAAAAACACTCGGAAAGCTACAGTCGGATTCAACCGACAGTAGAAGACCCTGTACTTTGATTTACCCTGGGCGTCGATAATAGCGGCTGCATATATGTACATACTCACATACACATACACATACATATAAACATATGTGTGTATACATACACACATACACTTATACATGCAAATATACGCGCAAATACAAACAATATCCAATACTCATATAGAAATTCAAACTCACAATCACCTTAGTGCCCACGTATACTGTGGCTTCTCCCCCCTCCCCAAGCCAACTGGCTAGTACTGAAAATTGTTTGTCCAATATCTCCGGTGTTT
The DNA here is from genome assembly GCA_035045005.1 of Liodrosophila aerea. NCBI lineage: Eukaryota > Metazoa > Arthropoda > Insecta > Diptera > Drosophilidae > Liodrosophila > Liodrosophila aerea. Next base: position 11,871 of record JAWNNL010000907.1, on the reverse strand, counting down.
ATTATCCGATTGGGCTCGCACCAAACATGCAAAGCATCTAAAGCTTTAATCATGCAAAAAATGAATCCAGTGACTCTAAAACTGTATATACTAAGAACATTTTTGTAAATTAGAGGGGGAGGGGGATGAGATATCAAATTAAAAACATAAACTTGGCCTGCCTATGTATTACACGAACCAAACAAAAAAAAATTACGTCTCTAGCTCTTATAGTTTCCGAGATCTCGGTGTTCATACAGCCAGACGGACAGACAGACAGACAGACAGACGGACAGACGGACATGGCTAGATCGACTCAGCTCGTCGACCTGATCAAGAATATATATACTTTGTGGGGTCTGCCACGCCTCGTTCTGCCTGTTACACACAAAAGTCATTTGCACAAACTTAATAGACCCAACCATACAAACAATTAGTATATCCATAGGTTTTAAAATATTTTTATTTCAATTACTTTTCCAATTTTTATAAAGTCTTGTTTATTTATATTTATATTTTTATTTATTTATATGTTTGCTACATTGTGATTTTATTTTATTTTATGATTTTATTTATTTACTTGTATAGGTTAAAATGTCTTGTGTTAGGATATATTTTATAATTTTATAATTATTATAATGAATTGCTAAGTCTTCATGTTGGGATCATGTAATGCATTCATATTAATGCATTCATAAGTCAGGACAAAAGGGATCACGATAAAATGAATTTTTAAGGCAACAAAAATGGATGCGTGATCAAAGGTAGGGCGGGCATAAAAAGGTCTGAAACATCAGCATCAGACCCAAATTTTTCTTTTAATATAAACACTTAAACTGTAATTTTAAATTTAGTGAAGGGGTAAATATAATGTATTTTTTATTTGGTTATTTTCTGTTCGTGCACTTGAATTTTTTATTGAATTATTTTGTAGTGATAGTATGTGTTAGCAACGAGCAAAATTCATTGACCAAGACCTAGTCTATCAACAGAGCACCTTAGCCGGATGCGACCACGTGCCTTGCTCTTACGTTGCATGCTACAGGTGTCCGCGGTCGGTGGCCTTGAATTGAGCAGTGCCTCGACCAGATGGGTGCTCAGCTCGTCGTGGGTGAGGTTGGCCGTGCCGGCTCTTCTCACCAGTCTGTGTTTCGCGGCCTTGACTGCCGTCTCCCACAGCCCTCCGAAGTGTGGCGACCTGGGAGGAATGAATATCCACTCCACTACTCTCTCCGCCGTGTAGTTCACCAGCTTCTCCCGTTGCTCCTCAAACGCTCTCTGCAGATCGTTCAGCGCGTTGTTCGCTCCCACGAAATTTGTGGCGTTGTCGCTGTAGATCCGCTAGGGAAGGCCTCGTCGTCCTGCAAACCTTTTAAAAACATTAAGGAAAGCATCAGTTGACAGGTCGAACACTATTTCCAGGTGAACAGCCTTCGTTTCGGCTTGTATCGAAAGCAATGGACACAACTACGAACAACTGCTGAGCATGCTTTTCGTGCATTAACTACCCAAAATTGCTGTCTAAAGTCCTGTATGCACCATCCCGAAATTTTACATTTCCCATACAAAAAGGGTAGGCATGGAATTTTTTCCGTACCGAAATGAAATGTTTGGTATGCAGCACTGAACAAAAAACACGAGCGAAATATCGATAAGTTCATAGGTATTGTCATCGTGTGGGTCGTGTGGGATGCTATTGAGCAACTGACATTTCGCACGAAATAAATCAGAACAATTATTCCGTACGGAAAAATGGAGGGCAATTCAAATAATGCCTATATAAAATACAAATTTTCAGACTTGTACATATGTACATATAATAATATGTATTACTTATTTATTAATTTGCTCGTTCTTTTCAATATGGGTAATTATTTCAATATTTCGAACGCTGCCTCCTCTTTTTAACATTCTCTTCTTTATTTTTTATTAAGAAGTACCCCAATGTTACCATTGCTATGTCCAAGGCTTCGTCGCTCATATTAATTCCAATATATTTTCACTTTGGCACAACAGTTGATAAAGAGTGTTACCAATTCAAAACAAGTGTTACCAATTTAAAATAAGTGTTACCAATTTAAAATAAGTGTTACCAATTAAAAATAAAAGTGTTACCAATCAATCACATGTCAAACTAATACAGTCCACACACACGGAATATATTGTAATTTTTCCGTACGAAATTTTTGGGATGGTGCATACAGGGATTTAACAATGCAATTAATGCCTTTGTGCCGGCGTGGTAGTTTTTGAAATGGAGATTATGGATGTAAAGCTTGACAAAGGTTTCATCCCGAGGAAGCAATAGTGTGGAAATTTCGCGTCGTATGGAATTTGACTGTGCAAGAGCCTGCCACCGACACGGATAACTTTAAAGTGGATTCCTAATTCATCAAATTTGTGTACACTCAGAGAAAAAAGCCATGTGAAAAATGAACATGGTCGTAGTTAAATTTATTTTATTCCGAAAAAACCTAAAAATAAACAGATATGTACTTAATTTAACTAAAATCATATTCAATTCGCAAATAAATATGAATTTTGTCAAATCAAAGTTGAAAGTGTTCAATTCAATATTAAATAAACTTCAATTCAACTACAAAATTGCTTGATTTGACTAAAAACATATTAAATGTGAAATCAAATATGCATCTATTCAAATCAACAACGAACAACATTATCGCTGTACAAAAATCGTAATGCGTAATTCGTAATGCGCGATATACATACATAAATATGCCGAACTTTATTAGTTTATTCTGTCGTTCTTGCAGTAAATATTTAGTACTGACAGAAAAATATTAATTTTTTTTTTTAAATTTTAAATTAAACAAAAAAAAAGTAGGGAAAGCTACAGTCGGACGCAAAGCTACAGTCGGACGCAACCGACAGTAGGAGACCCTGTACTTTGGTTTGCCCTGGACGTCGATAACAGCAGCAGTATATATGAACATACTCACATACACATACACATGCACTTATACATACACACATACACTTATAAATACAAATTTACGCGCAAATACAAACAATACCCAAAACTCATACAGTCATTCATACTCACAATCAAAAATCACGCATACGCCCTGGTGGCCGCGTACTCTGTGGCTTCCCCCTCCCCCACCCAAATGCTCAGTACAGAAAATTGTTTGTCCAATATCTCTGGTGTTTATTATCCGATTGGGCTGCAAATCGCACCAAATATTCAGAGCACCTAAAGCTTTATTCATGCAAAAAAGGAAAACAGTGACTCTAAAACTGTACATGCTGGGAATATTTTTGCGAATTTGAGGGGGAGGGGGATGACTTTTCAAACATTTGAAATAAACTTGACCTGCCTATGTAATACACGAACCTAACAAAAAAATAATTAAGTCTCAAGCTCTTATAGTTTCCGAGATCTAGGTGTTCATACAGACAGACAGACGGACAGACAGACGGACAGACAGACGGACAGACAGACGGACAGACGGACAGACAGACAGGGCTATATCGACTCAGCTCGTCGTCCTGATCAAGAATATATATACTTTGTGGGGTCTGCCACGCCTCCTTCTGCCTGTTACACACAAATGTCATTTGCACAAACTGAATAGACCCTTTTGTACTTTTTTAAAGTACAGGGTCTAAAAAAAGTAGCTCTGCCTGGACTTGAACCCGAGTCGTCCGCATTCTGCATTCTTGCAATCTGTTCATAAGAATTGTATTTGGTATTTGGGATGTGCAAACTGTTAAAGCTTTGTGGCGCAAGGGTCTAAGTCGACAGTGAACAGCGTTGCGTGTGTGTCAACCAAGGAGGAGTCGTGAGTTCAAACCGAGAAGTCGGACAAGAAAATTTGGTAAGTAAATTTAAAGATATATAATCAAATTTAATAAATGTAAAAAATTTATAAAATAAAGAAAAATTTATAAAAAAAAAAATTATAAAAATATTAAAAATGTGCAACATATGTATGTAAAATGGCGGGTAATCTAATTTTTAGACCCTGTACTTTAAAAAAGTACAAAGGGTCTATTAGGTTTGTGCAAATGACATTTGTGTGTAACAGGCAGAAGGAGGCGTGGCAGACCCCATAAAGTATATATATTCTTGATCAAGACGACGAGCTGAGTCGATCTAGCCATGTCCGTCTGTCCGTCTGATGAACACCGAGATCTCGGAATATAAAAGAGCTAGAGACTTAATTTTTTTTTAGGTTCTTGTATTACATAGGCAGGCCAAGTTTGTGTTTTTAATTTGATATCTCATCCCTGTATGTATAAGTGTTTGTATGTATATGTGTATGAGAGTATGCTCATATATGTTGCTGCTGTTATCGACTCCCAAGGCAACTTGAAGTACAGGGTCTCCTACTGTCGGTTGAATTCGACTGTAGCTTTCCGAGTTTTAGACCCTGTACTTTAAAAAAGTACAAAAGGGTCTATTAAGTTTGTGCAAATGACATTTGTGTGTAACAGGCAGAAGGAGGCGTGGCAGACCCCATAAAGTATATATATTCTTGATCAGGACGACGAGCTGAGTCGATATAGCCCTGTCTGTCTGTCCGTCTGTCCGTCCGTCTGTATGAACACCTAGATCTCGGAAACTATTGGAGCTAGAGACTTCATTTTTTTTTGTTAGGTTTGTGTATTACATAAGCAGGTCAAGTTTGTTTCAAATGTTTGAAAAGTCATCCCCCTCCCCCTCAAATTTACAAAAATGTTCTTAGTATATACAGTTTTAGAGTCACTGGATTCATTTTTTGCAGGATTAAAGCTTTAGATGCTTTGCATGTTTGGTGCAAGTTGCAGCCCAATCGGATAAGAAACACCGGAGCTATTCGACAAACAATTTTCAGTACTAGGCATTTGGATAGGGGAGGGGGGAAGCCACACTGTACGCGGCTACTAGGGCGTATGCGTGATTTTTGATTGTGAGTGTGAATTTCTGTATTAGTATTGGTTATTATTTGTATTTTAGTGTATATTTGTATGAATAAGTGTATGTGTGTGTGTATAAGTGCATGTGTATGTGTATGTGAGTATGTACATATATGCTGCTGCTATTATGGACTCTACGGACTATTATGGACTATTATGGACTCCCAGGGCAAATCAAAGTACAGGGTCACCTACTGTCGGCTGCGTCCGACTGTAGCTTTGCGTCCGACTGTCGCTTTCCCTACTTTTTTCAAATGAAATTGTCTTCTGTTCAAATGAAGCTTTAATACGCTCGATATCTAGTTATATTTTATCAAATTGCACAAGTGGCAGTAAGCGCTTTGATGTGGTTGGCTTGGCTTTCTCTTCGATGCCCATATTTAGGTATTAACCGATTTATAAAATTAAGCAAATTTATTGTTTAACGAGAGCGAACAATAATATCAATAATTGTTATGTTGATTTAGCGTATATGCAATAAATATTAATAGGCAGCTTCAACGATGCTCGAAACCTATTCAACCTATACACCCTATCGAATTTGATTACAGGGTATACAGTATGCACAACACTAAGCCAAAGTGCGCGATTCAACGAAACAGTAATCAAAGTGGAGAGAAAGAATGAAAACAGCAACAGCTGATACCTGTAACTGCAACACAAAGCAGAACAGGGAAAAGTATTACAGGGTATACCTTTTGCGCAACCGCTAAACAAAAGAGCGCGCTTAACAGACTCACGAAAGAATAGGCAAAGAAATAGGAAAGAATAGGCAAACAACTCAAAGTCTTAGCTGTAACACAAAACGGAACAGGTGATAACACTTGCAGTTTATTGCAATTAATAAAAAACGTAAAGCCGAAATAATGCAACAAATGCAATTCTGTATGTTTATTTGTTTCACTTTATATTATATATTATATTATATTACCTTATTCCCTCTTTTGAACACGAATTTTTGGATTCTCTTTTTGATCGGTCTCTTTTCCAGGCTAATTCAGTCACAAATTCTTTGAATAGATTACTTGATTAAATTAGACCCTGTACTTTAAAAAAGTACAAAAGGGTCTATTAAGTTTGTGCAAATTACATTTGTGTGTAACAGGCAGAAGGAGGCGTGGCAGACCCCATAAAATATATATATTCTTGATCAGGACGACGAGCTGAGTCGATATAGCCCTGTCTGTCTGTCCGTCTGTCTGTCTGTATGAACACCGAGATCTCGGAAACTATAATAGCTAGAGACTTAATTCTTTTTTTGTTAGGTTCGTGTATTACATAGGCAGGTCAAGTTTATTTCAAATGTTTGAAAAGTCATCCCCCTTCCCCTCAAATTTGCAAAAATGTCCTTAGTATAAACAGTTTTAGAGTCACTGGATTTTTTGGAGGATTAAAACCTCAGATGCTTTGCATGTTTGGTGCGAGTTGCAGCCCAATCGGATAATAAACACCGGAGATATTGAACAAACAATTTTCAGTACTAGGCATTAGGCCAGGTGGAGGGGGAAGCCGCAGTGTATGCGGCCACTAGGGCGTATACGTGATTTTCGATTGTGAGTATGAATTTCTGGATGAGTATCGGTTATTGTGATCATTTGCGTGTATATTTGTATATATAAGTGTATGTGTGTATGTATACACACATATGTTTATATGTATGTGTATGTGAGTATATACATATATGCAGCTGCTATTATCGACGCTAAGGGTAAATCAAAGTACAGGGTCTTCTACTGTCGGTTGATTTTTATTATATGGATTCCTGAAACTGATTTTGATTTGCTTTTAGATAATCAAAATCAGTTGACGGAATGACCTTTTTTGCGCACTGATTTGATTTTGATTTGCTTTTGATTTTCAGAACATCTGGCAGCCTTGCCAAGACACTGTTCCTCTTTCTCTTCAAATTCTACAACATATTAAAAATTTTAAATAATTCATTAATTTATTATAAAATTGCAGAATGCTTACAAAGTATTCCATTTTCAAATAGCTCTAATAAACACCAAGTGTTGCCACTAGTTTTCTTACATAGTAAACGGTCACACAAGGGTGAATGGTCTCACAGCAAGATAATCAAAATCAAAATCAGCTTCGGAGCTGATTATGCTAAAACTTTTAGTGTGACCGTCATTTCCGTACTTTCTTTGGTCACACACAAAATTTTATATGGAACAGCTGCGAACAGCTGATTGTCATAATCAAAATCAAATCAAAATCAGTTTCAGGAATCCCAGCAGTAAGGGTAGTTTCTCACTCCTGCAGTGGTCCACCAGGGCTTTAACATCGGTGGGTGGCGCCTCCGCCGTCTCTCCTGGGAAATAGGCTGATGCTAGCACCATTCGGCCTATGTTCCGTCCTTCATTAGCAGTGACTAGTATAGCTACTAGGTCCCTGCTTAGAAATTGAGAAAGACATATAAAGTTAATACCTTTTCTCAGCAAGATGCAGGCTCTTGGTGATGCCTCTCTCCTGTCTGCAATTACCTGCATTCCTTCGCCGCTTAGACCACAGATCCTTCCTCTGTAGACCCACGGCTCCTGGGCCAGCACCAGCCCCAGGTCAGACCTGGCAAATAACCTGCTGATGACTGCCGAAGCAGCCCTCGCATGGTGCAGGTTGATTTGTGCCACGCTGGTGCCCTCCATCTCTTAGAGCTTCGGCTCCTCCTCAGAGCACTCACCATCGGGTTTGGGTTTTGACCCGACCGTGGTGCTCTCCTCGTCTAGCTGGTCCGCCTCAATGTTGACTGCATCCCGGTCCAGCCCGCTGACCGACACTTGGTCCACTTCTTCATCCAGAGCAGCCATTGCCGCCGCTTCCGGGTCGACTACAATCGGTGCCTCGACTGGTTCCGGCACCTCTTCCACGTTTGTGGACTCTTCACCTGCGGTTTTGGCCTTGTGCAGTCTGCACTGGAGCTTTCCAAAGCGGAAGCTCACCCGTATGCCTTTTTCCTGGAGAAGCTTCAGCGCTTCTTCTCCAATGCTCAGCACCATGAGCTTACCATCCTTGGCATCACTCACCTTCAGTGGGGTTCACGAAAGTGAGGATAGGCCACGGTTCTGGGTCTGCAGCAGACCGAAGGCGCTCTCGGCTCTCGGCTCTCAGGATACGATTAGTAACCCGGGCCTGTAGCGGATGCCGTCAAAGTTCAGGCTGCCTTCTTCATGCGTCCGCATCTTCTCGACCAAGGCGTCGGATACCTTGGTCAACTCTTCCTGTGTAAGGAGTTTTTTCGGGTAGTCGGTTGCCAAGATCGCCACCTCCACCGATTTGGTCGCTTGAGCGTAAGTGACCTTAGCTCTCTTGGCGCCCTGAGGAGGTGCTGCTCCCCTCTGCACTTACATTGATAGGGGGGGACGTGTGCTGCAGTTGCCGCTTACGACCACTGACTGCCTCGCCGCTCGCCCCTCGCTGCACTGGAGACACATTTGGTGCCTTGTGCTCCAGTGCTCTCTTCCGAGCTTCCTCAGGCCGGTAACCTCGGTCCAGGTACCGGATGTACCATTTGCGGCCTGCTCCACTCAATCCTAGTCTAAGGGGATCTCCAGGTCCTCCATGCTCTCCGGCTTTGGGTACCGGTCGCTTGGGTGCGGTAGGTTTGCCTCTAGATGAGGCAGCTACCGCGGTCGCTGGTTTGGGAACGGTGAACGTGGACTGGCCAGTCACCATAGCCGTGCCAAGCACAGCCTCCCTTCTCGGTGCGGTAGTGGCCTTGGATGGGCCAGCTACCTCAACAGTGCCATGCACTGTTCCCTTCCCTGAAGGCGTCCGTGTGGTCGGACTGCCACCTACTGTCGTCCGTCTGGGGGGAGCAGAGCCCCCGCGCGGTGTCAGCCGACCACCCTCATCCAGAGCCTCCTCTTCCATCCGCTCTGCTATCTCTGTTGCGGTGAGATCCCGTGTGTTCTTGAAATTAAGTTTAGGTTTGACATAAAGTACCCACGTGTGTGGGGGAAGGGGTGTCCGCCGTGCCATAGCCCCCAGTAGCACGGTAAGTCCTTTATACTCACTAATGCGGACAGGTATCAGTGAGGCTCCGTATTGCTAAGTTGTCGGCAATCTCAAAATTATTTGAAAAAAACTCGGAAAGCTACAGTCGGATTCAACCGACAGTAGAAGACCCTGTACTTTGATTTACCCTGGGCGTCGATAATAGTAGCAGCTGCATATATGTATATATGTACTCACATACACATACACATACATATAAACATATGTGTGTATACAAACACACATACACTTATACATACAAATACAAACAATAACCAATACTCATACAGAAATTCATACTCACGATCAAAAATCACGTGGCCGAATACGCTGCGGCTTCCCCCCTCCCCCACACAAATGCTCAGTACAGAAAATTGTTTGTTCAATATCTCCGGTGTTTATTATCCGATTGGGCTCGCACCAAACATGCAAAGCATCTAAAGCTTTAATCATGCAAAAAATGAATCCAGTTACTCTAAAACTGTATATACTACGGACATTTTTGCAAATTTGAGGGGGAGGGGGATGAGATATCAAATTAAAAACATAAACTTGGCCTGCCTATGTAATACACGAACCAAACAAAAAAAAAATTACGTCTCTAGCTCTTATAGTTTCCGAGATCTCGGTGTTCATACAGACGGACGGACAGACAGACAGACAGACAGACAGACAGACAGACGGACATGGCTAGATCGACTCAGCTCGTCGTCCTGATCAAGAATATATATACTTTATGGGGTCTGCCACGCCTCCTTCTGCCTGTTACACACAAATGTCATTTGCACAAACTTAATAGACCCTTTTGTACTTTTTTAAAGTACAGGGTCTAAAACTCGGAAAGCTACAGTCGGATTCAACCGACAGTAGAAGACCCTGTACTTTGATTTACCCTGGGTGTCGATAATAGCAGCTGCATATATGTACATACTATCAAACACATATACATACATATAAACATATGTGTGTATACATACACTCATCCACTTATACATACAAATATACACGCAAATACAAACAATAACCAATACTCATACACAAATTCATACTCACAATCAAAAATCAAGTATACGCCCTAGTGGCCCCCCTCCCCTAGCCAAATGCCTAGTACTGAAAATTGTTTGTTCAATATCTTCGGTGTTTATTATCCGATTGGGCTGCAACTCGCACCAAACATGCAAAGCATCTAAAACTTTAATCTTGCATCTAGTGACTCTAAAACTAAGGACATTTTTGCAAATTTGAGGGGGAGGGGAATGAGATATCAAAATAAAAACATAAACTTGGCCTGCCTATGTAATACACGAACCAAACAAAAAAAAGAATTAAATCTCTAGCTCTTATAGTTTCCGAAATCTCGGTGTTCATACAGACGGACGGACAGACGGACAGACAGACAGACAGACAGACAGACGGACATGGCTAGATCGACTCAGCTCGTCGTCCTGATCATGAATATATATACTTTATGGGGTCTGCCACGCCTCCTTCTACCTGTTACACACAAATGTCATTTGCACAAACTTAATAGACCATTTTGTACTTTTTTAAAGTACAGGGTGTAAAAATAATTACGTCAACATTGCAACATCTCTGTAAGTCAATCATCTCCCCTTCCCAACATGGCTTTGTTAAGAGTAGGTCAACGACGACAAACCTGCTAGAATTTACCTCCCAGGTAAATGATGCATTCCTGATCAAAACGCAGACTGATGTCATTTACACCGACTTCAGTAAAGCATTTGACTCGGTACACCATGATCTCCTTCTTCACAAGCTCAATTTAATGGGTTTTCCCCCCTCTCTTCAATTTTGGATATCGTCCTACCTGAAAGAGAGGACCCAAAAAGTTTTGCTTAGAATCCACATTTCTAAACCTATTTTTGTCTCCTCTGGGGTTCCTCAAGGTAGTCATTTAGGGCCCTTGCTTTTTATTCTGTTCATTAACGACCTTCTTCAGGTTATCATGAACTCTCACATTCTTATGTACGCAGATGATGTAAAACTCATTCTTTCGTATAATGTCCCTGCATCTTCACAACATCTGCAAGATGATTTGAACTCAATGCATCGTTGGTGTGTATCAAATTTACTACATCTAAATAAAAGTAAATGCGTTTTCATGTCATTTCATAGAATCTGTCCCTTTCTTACAAATTATATGATTGACACTGCAGCTCTGCAACGTATTTCAACCGTCGAAGATCTTGGTGTACTCTTTGATCATAAATTAAGCTTCACGCTTCATATTTCATCTATCACGATGTATTAAACGTTGGTCCAAAGAATTCAATGACCCCTATGTTACTAAGTTGCTTCACACCTCCTTAGTTCGGCCTATTCTTGAATATTGTTCCTGTGTTTGGTCACCCCAATACAAATTGCATCAGGATAGGATTGAGTCTTTTCAGAAGCAATTCCTTTTATTTGCTCCTCGAGGCTTACAGTGGGATTCAAATCTCAACTTACCGCCATATACGGCCAGATTGCTTTTTATTAATCTTCCGCCCCTCTCTACTCGTAGAACCGTTCTTGGAGTTACCTTTCTCCACAAATTAATTATTGGTATAGTTGATTCTCCTGCCCTGCTTGAGCGTCTGAAATTTTCTGTCCCGCTCAGACCTTCTAGACATTTTTCACCTCTGTCCCTTTCTATTTGTAGAACAGATTGCGCTATGCACAATGGTTTTAGGGTTTTATGTTATAATTATGACATTCTTTATCACCTTGTATCAGTGGAACTCTCTCTTCCCCTGCTTAAATCCTCACTCCTTAATTATCTTGGTAGTTCTAACTAACTTACTTAGTCAACTAACCTTTCTCCTTAAATCCTCACTCCTTAATCATCTTCGTAGTGCAACTAACTTCGCCAACTAATCCTTAACTATCCTGTTTTCATAACTCTTTTCCCGCACTTTTCATTTCTTCTTTATTTTGAGATCCCCTATTAACATAACAAATTAAGTTGTCTAATCT
>JAWNNL010000906.1:0-20548 GCA_035045005.1 Liodrosophila aerea | reverse complement strand
GCACCGTCGCTATGCTGCACTATACAGTGCGTTGCTCGAGATCTGTCTCCTGCACGATCTCCACTGGAATAGGCCATTGGCCTTGTGGTTCATGTAACCATTCAGGTCCATGCCACCATAGACGGTTGGACACCAAGTCTTGTGGGGAGACTCCTCGACTTGCAAGGTCTGCTGGATTGTGCTCAGATCGCACATGAGACCACCTCTTAATATCCACGGATTGAGTGATCTTAGTGACTCGGTTAGCGACGAAACAAGTCCAATTACAAGGATGCTTGCTGAGCCACGCTAGGACAATTGTGGAGTCTGTCCAGAAGTATGACTCCCACGAGTCAACAGGACATTGCGGAATGAGTGATTTCCACAATTCAGCAAGGAGCACTGCACCGCACAATTCAAGACGCGGTAAAGATAAACTTTTTACAGGAGCTACTCGCGTCTTCGCTGTGAGTAGATGAGTGGTGATGCTTTGCTTGTCCTTGATTCTTACATAAATTGCAGCACCATAGGCCTCTTGCGAAGCAGCACAGAAGCCATGGTACTGCAATTGTACTCCTGGATGAAAGGATATCCACCGTAGAATGCGAATATCCTGAATTGCTGGATAGCTGATGAGGAATTCTTCCCATTTCTTCATCAGGTCGGTTGGGAGGGGATCGTCCCAACCTATGTTATTGAGCCAAATCTCTTGCATAAAGATCTTGGCCCTTACGACGACAGGGGCTAGCCATCCTGCAGGATCAAAGAGTTTGGCTATTTGCGACAGGACTTCTCGCTTAGTAGAAGACATCTTGGATTTTAAATCGGTTGGAATGAAGAAGAACTCGTCTGAGTTAGCCTGCCAACGGATGCCTAGAGTTTTTGCGGTGCTCGCATCCTCTATCTCCAGAAAATTTTCGTGAAGGAGATGGTCCTTTGGAATATCCTTAAGCACCTCTTTTGCGTTCGACGTCCATTTGCGTAGGGGGAAGCCGGCACTGTCGAGAGCCTTGCGGAGCTCCTGATGGCCGAAATAGCTGACTGCTGGTCATGGGTGCCAGCCAGGATGTCGTCTACGTACATTGATGTGGAAATGATGTGACTTGCTACTGGTAATTGAGATTTCACATCTTGCGCTAGTTGTTGCAATACTCTGATTGCTAGGAAAGGGAAATTTTTGTAATGTCAGCATTGAACACGTAACGGTAAAAACGCCATCTCAAGATTTGCAATGTCAAATCTGATTGGAGAACTGGTCCTGAATGAAGGATATCGTTCAAACTCTTTCCATTAGAGGTTGGACAGGACGCGTTGAAGACTACACGGACCTTTGTAGTCGTACTGTCAGGCTTAAAGACAGCATGGTGGGGCAAATAGAAACTTCTGGATTTGTCATGCGAAGAAACTGAATGCATGTGACCCATATCCAGGTATTCCTTAATGACCGAGTCGTACTGCTCTTTGAGCTGGCTGTTTCGTTTAAGACGAGCCTCATTTTTAGACCCTGTACTTTAAAAAAGTACAAAAGGGTCTATTAAGTTTGTGCAAATGACATTTGTGTGTAACAGGCAGAAAGAGGCGTGGCAGACCCCACAAAGTATATATATTCTTGATCAGGACGACGAGCTGAGTCGATCTAGCCATGTCCGTCTGTCCGTCTGTCCGTCTGTCTGTCTGTCTGTATGAACACCGAGATCTCGGAAACTATAAGAGCTAGAGACGTAATTTTTTTTTTGTTTGATTTGTGTATTACATAGGCAGGCCAAGTTTATGTTTTTAATTTGATATCTCATCCCCCTCTCCCTCAAATTAACAAAATGTTCTTAGTATATACAGTTTTAGAGTCACTGGATTCATTTTTTGCATGATTAAAGCTTTATATGCTTTGCATGTTTGGTGCGAGTTGCAATCCAATCGGATAATAAACAGCGGAGATATTGGACAAACAACTTTCAGCACTAGGCATTTGGCAAGGGGAGGGGGAAGCCGCAGCGTATGCGGCCACTAGGGCGAATACGTGATTTTTCATTGTGAGTATGAATTTCTGTATGAGTATTGGTTATTGTTTGTATTTGCGACTATATTTGTATGTATAAGTGTATGTGTATGTGTATGTGAGTATGTACATATATGCAGCCGCTATTATCGACGCCCAGGGTAAATCAAAGTACAGGGTCTTCTACTATCGGTTGAATCCGACTGTAGCTTTCCGAGTTTTTTTGAAATTGAGCAAGTGCTATCGATCTGGAATGTCCTAAGTCGATGTGACTAAAATCTCGGAATGGAAGGGTGACCATATATCTACCATTTTCCTTTCGTACGGTGGTGCGGACAAAGTTCTCTTCGCACCATGAATCGGCCTCCTTAACGATCTTTACCGGAAGGTCCTCCACCTCCCAAAACTTTGTGAGCAAAGTATCTAGGTTGGCCTCTTCGTTATGGGTGATTCTTGTAGAAAAAGATGCAACTGTATGAGCTGTTGTTCTTGGAATTGGGCCGGTTAGAGTCCAACCGAATATGGTCTCTTGACCCAGAAGAGTCCCACATATGTTGGGTTGGGATCCGCCAAGGAGAATGGAGGGAAGGATATCCGCTCCAATTAACACATCTATATGTGAGCTTTGGTAGAACGAAGGATCTGCCCATTGAAGATTTGGGAGACCTTGTAGAACGCTTTTCGGCTAAGTGAGGTAAAACGAAAGCTGAAGTTTCGATTTGGAACTGAGGATTGTTGGAGGAGCCTATCTGAAAGTAACATAACCTTTGCGTTTGAGCAGCAACTGCCTGATTCAAGCCAGAAACTTGAGCTTGAACGGATTGAAAAGGCAATTTGATTAATTTGAATAAACGCTCCGTAATAAAGGTTGCTTCGGACCCGGAATCGAGTAACGCGCGAGCCGTGTATATCACTCCTGCGTGAACTACATTTATTATGGCGGTGCCAAGAAGAACGCCTCGCGTGTTGGCGGCAAATGTAGATGGAGTGTTGGTGCTCGCCGATGAGTCACCACGATGGAAAAGCGTGTTGTGTCGACCGTTGCACGTGAAGCAATTATGCGTGCTCGTGCAATCACGGAGTTGATGGCCTCTTGCGAAGCAATTCAGACAGAGTTTTTTCTGCTTAATGTATGCAGATCTCTCACTGACTGTCATTTGTAGAAATCGGGGACACAAACGCACTGGATGGTTCTCCTTTGAGCAAAGATCACATATTCTTTGGTTGGATTTTACCTTAGCCTCAAAGGAGTTTATTCTTCTTGAAGTATGTGGTTTCGAAAGGGGCTTCGATGGTCCAGAAGGACCAGAAGTGGAATGCTGGGACTGATTGCTGGACTTGACATCTTCAATTGATTCAAGTGTCCTATAGCGTTCGTTAAGGAACGAGTTCATCTCTGACCAAGAAGGAATATCGGTTTTATTAGTCAGAGATTGCTCCCACAAAGAAAGGGTGAGTTTGGGGAGTTTGGACGAGCACAGAAAAACTAACAAACAGTCCCAATTTTCTGTAGAAATATGAGAATGCTCGAGCGCCGTCAAGCAGCCTTGGATGCTACTTTGAAGATCCTTTATAGCGGCTCCTGATTCAATCGTCACGACTGTCAAGTTAAATAGGATTTTAAGCTGGCTGTTAACTAACAGCCGCTTGTTCTCAAACCTATCTGTCAGTGCCATCCACGCGGACGCAAAACCTTCATTGGTAAGGGGAGATTTTGCTACAATTGCCTTTGCTTCACCGCTCGTTTTTGAGTTTAAATGGAATAGTTTCTCCACTGGTGTCAATCTGGGATTGTTCACATAGATTGCCGTGAACAAATCTCGGAATGTAGGCCATTTTTTGCAATCACCTTCAAAGATTTCAGTGTCACATGGCGGTAACCGACAGCCACTAGAGAAAGAAGCAGGAGGCAGAGCCTGAGCTGCTGGTCTAAGAGCGGCTGATGCCTCTTCAATTTGTTGGCTGAGCTGCGCGGTACATCGTTCATATACTGAATAGCAGTGATCATATTTGGAATCTAAGGCTGCTCGCTCTTCAGTGGTGCTAGTTTGACTTAGCGCCCTAGAGCAAAGCTCATATTCAGCCTCTATCTTTTCCCATATGGATTTAATATGATCACGTCTGACTTGTAGGGTATACAGAGTTGGAATCTCTGCAGAGGCTCGATTGATGCGATCCTCAAACTGACTCAGCTTGTCAGAAATCGAAATAAAATCGGCTAGCGACATTGTGTACTTAGATCGTGTGCCTTGAGTTACGGATCTAGTAACAGCAGGAGATGTGTCAACCGTTTGGATGGAGGTGAGGGATGTGAGTGATGCGCTTTTGGAATGAGAGTCGATTTTGACTCGTGAAGTTGATGGGGACGTGGAAGAGCTTCGCTTTGTAATGCCTTTTGGTAGAACATATTATTGTTACAAAGCTAATTTTTAAAGGGAAGTCGCCTTGATAGCTACTGCGGCGTAGAAGATTAGTCGAGCTAATATTGGATTTAATTTACTATATTACGTTATTTTTGAAAATAGTAAATATGCAAACAAGTAATTTACATGAACAATAAAAATAATGTATTATTATTTTTTAATATTAATTTGATTTTAGTTTATTTACTCGGACAGAATTACGCATCAATATATATTGTTAATATTCAAAATTAAGTTTATTGTTAATATTGTGCAAGAAATATCGTGTCACGGAATTGTGATCGTGTTTCACAATACGATATTTTGTGTTACCTCACCATGGGTTCTTGTCCACAGGTGATTGCTGTGCAAGGTAACTACTTTGGAACGATGGAATGTGGGCCGATTAAAATTTTAATTGTTTAAAAGTGGATATTAACTACAATTTATGTCCCGAAAATGGACCAATAAGCATAAACAAATTTTGCGAATTAATGTGCAACGTGTCGGAATAATAGTTGCATGCAGGATAAATAATAAACACAAAGTGAATACCGCGCGTTGTTTAGTTAACAGCTGTGCAGTGTGAGATGTTTATGTGTATATATATATGTACATAAATATGTTGTTCGCCGGTAAAATTGAAGAGACTTGTGCGTGTTAAATTTTAAAATGTATAATATGCATATTTATTAAATAAACAATGTGGAGTTATATGTGCAATATGTGTGAAAGACTATGGATGTTGTACGTATTTTACATATGTATAGTACACCGTGCAAGCTGTCTGTGATATCTATATATATAAAGTACTTCGTTCTGACTGACTGACTGACTGAGTGACTGATCATCAACGCACAGCCCAAACGGTAAGATATAGCGACCTAATTTTTTCGCAGAATGGTTTATTATGACCCTTAGGTGCACGTTAAGAGCTGAAATCTGCTAACCCCCTCCCCCTTCTAACTTTGAAGAGCAACCGTAGCCACAATTTTAAAGATAAAAACTTGGGGCTTAATATATAAGTAGCTATTGGCTTCCTAAGTCTATTCTAAATTTCAGCTTGATTGGACAATAAACAATGGAGTTATTTGAAATTCAATTAATTAGTATGGGGAAGGGGGGAAACCAAAACAATTCTCGCATGCCAGCTGAACTGTGTATACGTGTAATATACGTTTGAGCATCGATATGCTGCCATATTCGTTTAAATTAGCACATACATACATATGTACATCAGTACATACATACATATATACATATAACCATACATTCGAATGTACATACATTTAAACAAATATATGTACGAATGTATGTTTGCATGTGTGTACATGTATATATGCACATGTTTAAATGTACATGCATACATTAGTACATACATATTTACGTACATACATTATACATTCATTAATACATGTATGCATACATGAACATACATTCATGCGTACATACATACATTAAAACATATGTACATGAATAGATACATACATACATATATTTAATACATACATAATCATTTTTACATATCATTTTATATATATATTCTTGAGCTGAGTGGATATAGCCATGTCCGTCTGTCTGTCTGAGACTTGAACAACGAGATCTCGGAAACTATAAGAACTGGAGACTCAATTCTTTTTAGGCTCTGTACTTTAAAAAAGTACAAAAGGGTCTATTAAGTTTGTGCAATTCAGAAATATATATGTAACAGGCAGAAGGAGGCGTGGCAGAACCCACAAAGTATATATATTCTTGATCAGGACGACGAACTGAGTCGATATAGCTATGTCCGACTGTCTGTCTGAGACTTGAACAACGAGATCTCGGAAACTATAAGAACTAGAGACTCAATTCTTTTTAGACCCTGTATTTTAAAAAAGTACAAAAGGGTCTATTAGTTTGTGCAATTCAGAAATATATATGTAACAGGCTGAAGGAGGCGTGGCAGAACCCACAAAGTATATATATTCTTGAGCTGAGTCGATAAAGCCATGTCCGTCTGTCTGTCTGAGACTTGAACAACGAGATCTCGGAAACTATAAGAACTGGAGACTCAATTCTTTTTAGGCTCTGTACTTTAAAAAAGTACAAAAGGGTCTATTAAGTTTGTGCAATTCAGAAATATATATGTAACAGGCAGAAGGACGCGTGGCAGAACCCACAAAGTATATATATTCTTGCTCAGGACGACGAACTGAGTCGATATAGCCATGTCCGTCTGTCTGTCTGAGACTTGAACACCGAGATCTCGGAAACTATAAGAACTAGAGACTCAATTCTTTTTAGGCTCTGTACTTTAAAAAAGTACAAAAGGGTCTATTAAGTTTGTGCAACTCAGAAATATATTTAACAGGCAAAAGGAGGCGTGGGGAAGGAGGCGTTAGGGAACTTTGCCCCCTGTTTAATGGCGTCGTGAAGGTGGCCGAGCGAAGCGAGGACACAACCACGGGCCTTTTTATTGGGGGTTGGCGTTCTCGCGAGAACGCAGGGGGCGAAGCCCCCTAGTAATATTATAAAATGTATGTATGTATGTAATATTTACATATGTATGTTGATTGCCAGTGACAAATAAAAAGATTGTTAAATCTAAATTAATGCAGCTTATTGTTTTATTGTTTTGTGCGCCGCTGTATTTTTACTTTGCAATGAGATGTGTAATAAATATATATAAATATCGATGGTTGTATGTACATATGTACAGCGGACCAGCTGTCTGCGGATTGCAAAGTGTATGTATGTATGTATATGTACATATGTTGTTTGCCGGCAAAAAAGTAAAAATATGTGTAAAATAGTGAAACTTGTTGCTTTATTGTTGTTTTCGCTACTATTTAATTTATTGGATGGAAACAGTATATGTGCATTAGGACATTGGACTTGCAGTATATATGCAATATGTATGTATGTATGAAAAAAAAAAAATTGGAAAAGCGCCTCAGCTGCTTTGGAAATTATATGTCTTTTGTAGGGGAGTGGATAAAAAACATATGTATTGTACGTAGTTGCAACTTATTATGGTTGCGATTGGAAATAAGTACTTATCTGTGGTGGAATCTGATGGACTGAATCCCGATTCCCGCCGGTAGTAGTATGGGTAGACGATGAAAAAAATTTAATGTAATAAGTAAGGATTTCAAATGATATAACACAATGTAACTCAATGTATGTAGAAAATTTAAACTCTTCAATATGGCGCTAGATTCATAAGTGTTCTAGGTGAAAGTTCTAGAAACTGCAGAGAGTCTATGGAGAAAGAGAGAGAGAGCCGGTGTTTAGATTATACCGTATCGCTAACTCACGATAGTTGGTTATCATGGTTATGCGACAATTACATGATTACATGATATAATCTGATCTAAACAGTGTTTTTTCAAATAAATTCAGACTCCCTGATGAAGGCAACACAGTTGCCGAAACCACGTCTTATTATTTGTATGAACCCAAACGGTCAGAGCAACCCAACAATAAGTAAAACTAAAACAAACGCACACTGGCCTACACAAAAAACACTAAACAATTATTACCAGAGGGTTAACTGTACTTAACATTACACTAACATAAGCAACAAAAAGCATCAACATGAAAGGATACCTCACATACATAAAAGCTAAATACGGCAACAACACGGTACTCTACATAAAAAACTATTTTAAGTGTCAAAAGAAATTAGCTAAGCAGAGGGGTAGACTTAAATATCTGATAGAATGTAAGAACTACAACATCATTCCAAAACATCTCCAAAGAAAAACAATAGCATTAAGACATAATTTCAAATTACAAGAAACGAGAAAAGAATTAGAAAAATTAGAGACAAACTTTCTACTAAGGATACTACAATTAGAAATCAAAGAAACCCATAGACAGATACACACCACAACCAAAACACAAAATCACAGCTTAAACCAACTACGGAACGAATTAAGTCAACAAGAAATGGAAGAACTACAACATGATCAAAAGCTAGCATACCAAAGAATTCGAACACAGACAGACGAAACAACCGAAAGAAAAATAGATCACGCAAAAAACTCAATAGCACAACAAATGAACCTAAGATTGAACAAGGAATGGATTTTAAATATGACGGATGTACTCATACCAAGTGAAAGCCTTTGGCTACTCCCAGTGAACCAAAAGTTCGTAAAAGATATCGCTAACAATAGTTACGCGAAACAAAAACGGACAAAACATTCGCGAAAACCCTCGTTTACGATCAGAAAACTACTCGCTCGTCGCTCAGTTTGTGGCAGTGAAAGTTTCGAAGGCGATAGCTCATAAAAGATTCGTTAGCGAGCATTTTTCGATTGTTTTTGCGAATCATATGAGAAGTCGTTTGCGAGCCATTTTTGATATCTTTTGCGAATCATATGAGAAGTCGTTTGCGTGCCATTATAGATATCTTTTGCGACTCATTTCTAAAATCGTTTACGGATTCAATAAATACTAAATATAGTTTTAAATTTGATTTTTTATTTGCTAAACATAAAGTCTTATTTTATCTTATATCTATAAAGTTATTTGCCGCCAGGAGCTACGAACACATTTGTCGCAAAACACATTTCTGAAGACTTTTAAAGAAACGCAATTTGTATAAAAAGACAGTAAAAAAAAGAATTAAAATACATATGCGAGATAAATATATATTATTAGAATACATACAACATTCTTCAAAACGCCTTCTTTCTGCAGGGTATGCTATAAGAGAATTAAATAAATATATCAGGACAGCGATAATCAACAGCACTAAATTTATTACTTACCGTCGAATTGATAGAAATTTTAAGCACTGCCACGTTTTCACTGCACCGTCACTTTGCGTCGTCACAAGAGAAAAGAAAGTTATCGATTCCGAGCGAAAACAATAACGCATCAGTTGCCGTTTTGAACGACCAAAAAGGAACAAGCGAGAGAACGGCAAGCAAAATACAACAACAACGTATCGGTTGCATTTTTTTGTTGGTTTATGCGTCGTACACGAATCAATATCATTTTTCTTTCGATTTGTATATCATTTATAAGCTCGAATGCGAATGTTTTGCGATACTTTCGATTTTGGTATCGTTTTCGAGCTCGCATGCGAATGTTTTGCGATACTTTCGATTTTGGTATCGTTTTCGGGCTCGCATGCGAATGTTTTGCGAATCTTTCGATTTTAGTATCGTTTTCGAGCTCGCATGCGATAGTTTTGCGAAACTCTCGCTCGACATTCGCTTCGTGGTACACTGGGCTGTCACTTGGACCCAAATTTGCACTGCCAGTGAATAACCACAACATTTCACCTATACATATAGTAGCAGACTTAGAGCAAGGGATCCAAACAATAGAAAATGACAGACTGAGAGACAAAATACGAGGAAATCTAGCATCAAGGCTTAACAACTACAAACACTCCAGAAGACTAAACCAACGAGAAAGGTTTATATTAAACATTGCAAAGAAGACGGAAAAATTAACCAAAGATCACAGTGACAAAATAGTAATCACACAGTCAGATAAGGGGAATAAAACTGTAATAATATATAAAAGGGATTACCATGACAAGATGCAAGCTCTCCTCAATGACAAAACCACATACAGAACAATGAGAACAGTCCCAACACAACAACTGATCAAGAAAAACAACAGCATAGTAAACGCAATGTATAAAAATGGATACATAGACATAAGAACGAAACTAAAAACATACTGCTCTGGAGGTAATGCACCAAGACTCTATGGATTACCAAAAATCCACAAACAAGGAACACCTCTACGACCAATTTCCTCATCTACAGAAGTCCCATGCTACAGACTAGCCAAAGAAGTAGGAGACATTATAAAAAACATCCATTCTGAACATTACAACATAAAAAACGCAACAATACTTAAGGACAAAATTAAGAATATACAAATCAGCAAGGACGAAATACTGTTATCACTGGATGTAATATCACTTTTTACAAACATTCCCATAAATACGGCCATGAACAACATAATGGACAAATGGATAGACATAACACCACACACTAACATTCCGAAACAACAATTCAAAGAAGTCCTAGAGTTCGTATTAATAGAAAATAACTACTTTAGCTTTAATAACACAACATACAAACAAATATTTGGCATGCCAATGGGAAACCCACTTTCACCGACGATCGCAACTGTAGTTTTAGACAAAATACTAGACGACGCAATCGAAGAACTTAAGACACAGAACATCACAATAAAACACATATCAATGTCATTTGCACAAACTTAATAGACCCTTTTGTACTTTTTTAAAGTACAGGGTCTAAAAACAAGACTGTTTTATTTGAGAGTATATTTAGAACTAACTTATGACAATTATAATTTATGCTAAAGACCGCTGCTGGTGTTAAGCTGTTGTGGCTGCTGCAGTTGTCGCCGCTGCCGTTGTCGTCGCTGCCGCTGCAGTTATTGGTGCTGGAGCTGTGGCCGCCGCTGCCGGTGCCGCTGCTGTTGGTGCTGCCGCCGCTGCCGTTGCTATAGCTGATGGTATTGACCGGTAGCTTTGGGTGTCGAATATCCAGAGCTCGGTCCCACGGTGGTGCCCGTTGCGTAACGTGCATGCCATTGGTGCCGTTCAGGTGGGGTTCATGGTGGAAACTGCTGACACAGCTCACGTGGCGGATGTGTTCCATGCGCCGCTGGCGTGATTGTGGTTTTGGCCAAGTGCATTTTGGGTGTTTATGCACTGGCGGTGTTGTTGCTTTATATTAGTTGTAAGAGCTGTTGTTAACTCCTCCCCCTTTAAACGCGGACGTCCTCGGTCGCGATATAGAACCTCTGTTGCACCGTTGTTGATTTTGGTTCTTCGGTGGGGGCCTCTATTGCTTCCCTTGTTTCCTTGGTGATTGCTTTGGAAACTTTTCGTCGCCTTATGATGTGTGCGGTCGCTATTAGCAGGAGGATTAGCAAGATACCTGATAGCGAGAAGCATTGTGGTGGTGGCGATGCTGTTATCACTCTTCAGGGTCTCTATTTCTTTCGTGTTGTTAATATTGACCTCTTTCAGCATCTGGAGTGACAAGACTTCGTCGATTTTTGTTCCCTGCGCCATTAGTTGTAATAAAAGTGGGGCCGCTTCTGCGAAAGTCCTCATTTTTGACGCATATTCGTCTTCGCCAATGTGGATGGTGGTATTTTCGAATTGTATGATTTATGTTTGTGTATTTTAATTCTTGAATGATATTCCCTTTTTTTTATTGGTTTTAACAATGATGCAGTGCAAGCTTCTGTTGACAGTGTGGGTATGCTTATAACATAGAGTAGATTTTTATTGTTTTCTGCTACTTTAATGTCAGAGAATTCGAGTAATTCTTCTCCGTTTATGAAAATGGTGTTATCCTTTTTTAGGATTTTGGCTGTTTCTTCCACTTCTATTTCTGAGAGAATTACTGAACTAATGGTGTTGGTCTTCGTGCAATCGACTGCGTATATTAAATTATTAATTTCTTCTTTAAAAGTTTGCAATTTGTACTTTAATATTAAGATTCTTTCTTCATTAAAATTATTATTTTCTGCGGTTGATTTTATAATTTTTTTTGTTGCTCCTCTCAGTTCTTTGATTCTTTCGGTTAAGGTCCTATTTATTATTATCTCTCTATTATTATTTTCGAGCTGCTCATTCATTTTCTTTATAGTAGGTGATGGTCATCGTGGTCCGGTGTACCGGCCAACCATTTCCATGCTGTGCCCAATACATCTATTGCCCTAGTCTTCCTTTCGAAAGGTCTGAGTCTTCTTAGGTCAGTCTCGATTTTAGCTAGTTCAAACATTAGAAAGGGGAAAAGTGGGTGTGTTCTATTTAACTCTTTTATTCTGTTCGAGAGTTCACCGAACATAGATGTATACTCCTCGATGTTTAAAACGTGAACTATTTTGTAAGTTCCGATTTGGAGGGCTGCTGCTCCTGTATTGATGGGTACTAGGGAGTGTGAATAGTCCAATATATAGTCCAGGCATGATGGCAAAAAAAAAGGTATAAAAAATCAACACTATAGGGGCACCTAACTGCCAAATATGATGTCTCTAGCTCTTACAGTTTACGAGATCTAGGTGTTCATACAGACGGACAGACGGACAGACGGACATGGCTAGATCGACTCAGCTCGTCGTCCTGATCAAGAATATTCATACTTTGTGGGGTCTGCCACGCCTCATTCTGCCTGTTACATACAATTCTGAGTTGCACAAACCTAATAGACCCTTTGTACTTTTTTAAAGTACAGGGTCTTTTTTTTTTTTTTTTTTTTATACTTTATTTTATTTATTGAATCTTCTCTTAGAGACTAACAACAAGTTATCAAATCTTAATCTAAATACTTAAACAAAAATTAATATATATTAATTGTTTTTATTACGGCCCTAACTATGCTGCTGGGTGGGGAGGTCTTTACGCCGGAGTCGTGTGTGGCTTGTGAAGCTATTTAGTGACCGCGCTAGTCTGTTAGGGTGGGTCTGAAGTTTTACCTGATACTTTGCTTTTACTTTGGCGATTTCATCAGTAACTAATTCAACGTGTAAATCTTTGTGGATATTCTCATTCCGTATGTACCATGGGGCTCCAGTGATAGTTCTTAGTATTTTTGATTGAGCTCTCTGTATGATCTCCAAGTTACTAATACAAGCATTTCCCCATAGCTCTGAACCATATGTCCAAATCGGTTTGAGCACAGCATGATATAATAGTACTTTGTACTCCAATTGCAAAGGTGAACGGTCGTTTATAAGCCAATGTAGGCTACTGGCTTTCAGCTTCAGTAGGGTTCTCTTCGCTTCGATGTGTTTACGCCAAGTAAGCCGTCTGTCCAGGTGAACGCCAAGGTATGTTACTTCCGTTGTTTGTGGAATATTGATGTTGTTGAGAGCCAACGGAGGACAGGTTTGCCTATTAAGGGTAAAGGTGACGTGCTTACACTTCTGCTCATTAACTTTGATGCGCCAGTCTGCTAGCCATTTCTCTAAGATCGACAGATGAGATGATAGGTGTTCAGTTGCCATAATTGGGCACTTGGAGCGACTTAGGATTGCAGTATCGTCCGCAAATGTTGAAATTGTTGTAAGGCTGCTTATTGGTATATCTGCTGTGTATATGATATACAGTGTCGGTCCAAGGACGCTACCCTGGGGTACACCAGCCTCAATTGGACGATATTCGGAGAGAAACTCATTGCATCTTACTGCGAAACTTCTGTGTTGTAGGTATGACTCCAATATTTTACAGATATTCTTTGGAAGTACGAGTTTGATTTTGTGAAGTAGGCCATCCAGCCAGACACGGTCAAATGCTTGTGCGACATCCAGAAAAACAGCAGAGCAATATTCTCGTCTTTCAAATACATTACGAATCTCGGAGGTTATCCTATTTACTTGTTCGATGGTTCCATGTTTTTCGCGAAAACCAAACTGGTGTATCGGGATTGTGCCATTGGTGAGAAGATGTTCTTTAATATGATGCAGCAGTAACTTTTCAAATATCTTTGAAAGACACGGCAGAAGGCTGATTGGTCTGTATGATGATGGTTGAGCCTTGTCCTTTCCAGGTTTGGGGATCATTATGATGACAGATTTTCTCCATTGGTGAGGATAATGAGCCAATTTCATCATGCAGTTGAAAATTTTGGCTAGGACATGTACAGCACAGGTCGGCAATTCAAAGATCATCTTAGGAGAAATGAGGTCGTGGCCCGGCGCTTTGTTCAACTTTGAGGCTTGGTCTTTAATGACTCTTGAGACATCTCCTGCTTGAATTATGATAGGCATAGTGGCTTTATAGGTGTAACTTGATGGCAGAGCAAAACTATTGCTTGCTGGATGTGGTTTGAAGACTTTTTCCAGATGTTCGGCGAATGTATTTGCCTTCTCTTTGTCACTACGGGCCCACTCTCCTGTTTGTGTGTGCAACGGTGATTCACACTCGGTTGGTGGACGTAATCCCGATTTGGCTTTCCACAAAGAGAACCTTTTGCTATTTGGGGAGAGTTGCTCCATAAATTGTTTTTGGTCACGGTTTCTCTCCTCTACTAGGGCATCGCGTAATAAATGGTTGGCATTTTTTAATCTTTCCTTCGCGGCAGGTGATCTATGAGCTTGCCACTCTCGACGAAGTCTTCTCTTATTGCTTAACAACTCTGCAATATGTTTTGAAGCATGACTTCTATAGTGAGGTTCAAAAGCTCTTCTTTGTGGAGTGGAGTGTTTTGCAGCTAGCGACATTACAGAAACCAGTGATTCCACTGAGATATCTATGTCATCTTTAGAATGAAGATTTGGGCAGCAGTCAATGTGGGAACTTATATACTTCTTGTATTTCAGCCAATCTGTTTTGTTAGAAGTAAGTTGCCGTGGGCGTTCTGAGAGCTGCGGGCGATCATAGAGATGAAGCAGGATTGGTGAGTGATCCGATGAAAGATCTGTTAAGTGTTCCACTCGAATCTGGGCATACGGCACACTTCTAGTTACTGCAAAGTCAATCAAGTCGGGTTGCTTCCTAGGATCTGCAGGCCAATATGTAGGTCTTCCTGGAGAAATGACGCCAAGCTTATTTCGTGGTGTGATTAAGGCATTGTAAAGTTGCCTTCCTTTCGGGTTATTGAGCCGCGATCCCCAATAAGTGTGCTTTGCATTGTAGTCACCAGCAGCTATAAAGCGGTCACCCAATGAGTTGAAAAACGTTACAAACTCGGCTTCAGTGATCGAGAAACGTGGTGGGCAGTAGATTGCAGCAAGGTTGATGTAGCCACTTACAGTGTCAATATGAATCGATGTTGCCTGTAGATACGTTGTGGCAAATACAGGTAGCGGATGGTGCTTGATGCTACGCTTGATTAGAATGCCAGTTCCTCCATGGGCCTTGCCATCGGGATGATTTGTCGAGTAGAAATTGTAGCCGTTGAGATGAAAGTGATTTCTGCTCGTTAGATGAGTCTCAGATATGAGCATAGCGTCAACGTCGTGAAGTTGGAGGAATTGAAGAAGCTCGCATTTGTGCTGTGAAATGCCATTTGCATTCCAGAATGTTATATTTAGAGAAGCCATTTAGGAAGATTTCTGCTTGATAAGAAACTCCAGGAGCAGATTCTGGTTTCGCATAAGTTCCTGCATCGTCTGTTGGATGGCTACCATGGTATTTGTTATGGTAGTTAGCATCTGTTCAATGCCACTAGGCAACTGAGATGCGTTTGCAGAGGTATACTGGGTAACACTTTTTGGCCCCTGTTCAGTTGGTTGATGCTGCACTAGCTCTGCAGCGGTTGGTTGGGCATTGATATTGGAGGCTGAGGCGAACGTCTCGTTGTTGTACCTTAACGCACTGGCGAAGGAAACTCCTGGGATCGTAACTGATGGGATGTACGGTAAGTTGTGGTGAACGACAGGATTTCGAGATACTGCGATGCGCTGGCTTAAGCGTCCCTTGAGTTCTTTATAGACAGGGCAGCCTCTGTAGTTAGCGGTGTGATTTCCCCCACAGTTGCTACATTTTTTGGCAGCTGGGTCCTCCTTATTGGCAGGGCAGGACTCCGTAGGATGTACATCTCCACAGGCAACGCAGACTGCACGTAGAGTGCAGTACGTTTTCGTATGTCCAAACTCCTGGCAATTGGTACATTGGACGGGCCCTTTTCGTTTGTGCGGTTCTTCCACGGTGATTCTACGATGAAGTAGATATTGCAGCTTGTAAATTGGGTGGACTTCATTTTTGTTGATGGAGGTACTGTTTGGCATTAGTTCAACCTTAAACATTGGTTGGGGTACCTTGTTTCGGTTTATGATGTTAATTGCCATCTTCGTTTCAAAGCCCTTATCCTTAAGCGCAGCAGTTATTTCGCTGATTGGTACCGTTGGTTCAATGCCTTTGATAACGACTTGAAGCCCTTTACTACTTTTAAGCTGGTAGGTGTAATAGTTCAGCTTTGCTGTGTCGAGGTACTTTGTTACCGATCGATAATTGTTTTCGTCAGCAACTTGTATCTTCGTTTCATTGATGGTTCCCCTTTTTACTGTTGAGACGTAGAATTTGTTGTCGCCAATTTCCTCAATTAGTTTCTTCACTAAGGCAGTGCAGTTTTGCTGACGCACATAGATGGGCGGTGGCTTTATTTGCTTGGCCTTAGGTGCATCAGCGTTATCATCAGCATCAATTTGGTCACTCAGAATGGCAAATCTATTGTTTCTAAGCGTCTTACTAGGCCCAGTGTTCTCTGATGTTTTTGTTATTTTTGGTGCACTATTTTTTGTAGCAGGTTGTGGGCTTAGTTTTCGTTTAATTTGCACATAGCGATCGAGGCCTGTTTGTACAAATGCTCGATTAGCGTTTTGAGTGCTTTTCGATTGAGTGAGTTGAAGCTGATCGTACTGAGTTGACATAGCGGGGCTCTGGGAGACTGCCGTTGTTGTTGTTGTCGTTGTTGACGTCGAAGTTACCGTAGTAATTGAGGGCATTGTGGTGGTCGTTACCGTTGCAGTTATCAGCAGTTTATTTGCGAGGTTGTGGGGGTCGGGGGACGGGCACTGTGCGCTCCATGGCTCACTCTGCAAAGTGCTGCTTGAGCATAAAAGAGCTGGAGAGAGAGAGCGTGCTCTCTCTGTATTGGCGTTTAATGATGCACTTGTTGTTGGTGCTGATACTTCTGCTGCGCGAAAAGTAAAATATGCATTGTTTTTGGCTACGGAGAGACGACGTTCGTCTTGTTGTTGTTGCTGTCGAGCGCGACTTTGGCTCATTGTGCCGTAATAGAGCTTGTGCTCTTATGCGTTGGCAATTATAAGTTTATATTTAAATTTAAATAGTTAATATTTGCTAATATTAAAGCAAATTTCACTATGTTTTTGTGGGCAACATAAGCACAAGTACTTATGAGTACCCAAGCGTCTTTTCGCGATTTTATTTGAAGTTTATTTCACTATATTATTAACACACGGCGGAGCGGTGTAAAAAACACGTCTGCTTGCTTCATGTATGTATATATGAATGTCTACAGGGTCTAAAAATATTTTTGTACGACCGTCCGACCGCGGGATCGAACCCGCAACCATTCGACTTTAAGACCAACGCTCTACGCAGTAGGCTACAGAATCGTAAGGCGAGCGTATTAATAAACATTATGCGACACTACTTTCCTTCGTAACTTCTTTGTTTATGGTCCGATTTAGCTGAAAAATCAGTGACTTTTAAAACTGTGAATGCTGTACGAGTTTAAAAAACATTTTTGCAAATTTGAAGGGGAGGGGAGGAGATATTGGTCATCAGACACAAACTTAACCTGCCTATGCAATACACGAACCTAACAAAAAAAGAATTAAGTCTTTAGCTCTTTTAGTTTGCGAGATCTAGGTGTTCATACAGACAGATATACAGACAGACAGGGCTATATCGACTGAGCTCGTCGTCCTGATCAAGAATATATATATTTTGTGGGGTCTGCGACGCTTCCTTCTGCCTGTTACACACAAATGTCATTTGCACAAACTTAATAGACCCTTTTGTACTTTTTTAAAGTACAGGGTCTAAAAACGGATTGGGACGTATGGATTCAATATTTCGTATACGGCTTCAACACAACCCCATTTATGGCACATGATTATTGTCCATATGAATTAATATTTGGTAAAACAAATAATTTTCCAAAACACTTTAATAGTGTAGATAACGTAGAACCACAGCGTGGCGAAAATCATGTGTGTAAAACCAAATGATCGCCTAGCCAATTACCTGCTGTCACTCCCGAGAAAAGAGTACAGACTGGCCACAGGCCTACTAACTGGACATTGCACAAAATGAGGCGTTAGGGAACTCTGCCCCCTGTTTAATGGTGTCGTGACGGTGGCCGAGCGAAGCGAGGACACAACCACGGCCTTTTCATTGGGGGTTGGCGAAGCCCCCTAGTATATTATATTCTCGTAACAAAATATATATATGAAGTGTTTTCATATACATATACGAACATATATTATGAAACTAACATAGAAAAAAATTAAAGTATATGCTAAGTTATATAATATGTTCTCGTAACAAAATATATATATGAAGTGTTTTCTTATACATATACAAAAATATATTATAAAACTAACATAGAAAAAAATTAAAGTACATGCTAAGTTATATAATATGTTCTCGTAACAAAATATATATATGAAGTGTTTTCATATACATATACGAACATATATTATGAAACTAACATAGAAAAAAATTAAAGTATATGCTAAGTTATATAATATGTTCTCGTAACAAAATGTATATATGAAGTGTTTTCATATACATATACGAACATATATTATGAAACTAACATAGAAAAAAATTAAAGTATATGCTAAGTTATATAATATGTTCTCGAAACAAAATATACATATGAAGTGTTTTCATATATATGAATATTTATTATAAAACTAACATTGATTTTGTAATATTTTATTCATATATGAAAATAATGTTATGTTATGTTTTATGTATAGCATATCAATGTTATGTTTTTATATTATACGATAAATGTTATGTTTGAGGGTGGCTCTTGAGAAAAATGACCAATTTCTAGTATACGTGCCCAAAAACATATATAGAGGCCATGGATCTGACACATGGTATGAAGTGATGAATTTATATGGGAGTCACATTATACCTTGACTCATGGCCAAAAATGAAATGGTATACAATATTGTTAAGTCATTTCATTGTATTTATATAATTTTAAATATAAGTTAAATGCTTTGAGCAAAATTTGAATGTTAACTGAAAGAAAATGTATCGAAATGCAACCAGATGCAATCTGTAATGTATCTGTTAAATAACAGCCCAGTATTCTGTAATGTACATATGCAAATATGCGCTCTCCAACGCAGTTGCGATCGCAGAATAAATCAGTTGAAAAGAAACCAGCAAAGAGACCAATCGCGTTTGTTAATTGCAAGCATAACTTTTTAAGAGCCCACAAGTTGCACTGTGTCTAAGAACACTTTAGTATTTATTTTTATTTATTTATTAAGAGCTAACTTATAATTAAAATTAGGAGTTAGCTTAATTAGTCTTAGCTCTGGCAGCAGAGGCCTTCAGCTACGGTATTTGTGTTTATCTTACTTGTGTAATATTTACATATGGTAGTATGCTATAATTTCTACTTTATTGTCTATGTACATTTCATATTAATCATATTAGATGTGGTGGTGTAGGTTTGTGGTTTTTATATAATTTAAAATGTGTGATAGGTTTGAAGGAGATGGGTTTGCTAAAGTTGCTAGGGGGTTTGTGTTTTTAAATATTGTTTGTCTTGTGTGGTTAAAGTTATTGCATGTGTTGAGTAGGTGGTTTATGGATATGGTGTCATTGCAAAAAGGGCATGTTGTGGGGGATTGGTCGATATAGTGGGCGTGGGTGATTTTTGTGTGGCCGAGTCTAAGTCTGGTTATTATGATTTGTTCCCTTCGGGAGAGTGGTAATTGGTTGTTTTTGAAGATATCGTAGCTGTTTAGTTTGTTGGGGTTATTTATTTGGTACCAGTTAGATGTTTTTTCTATGTTAGACTGAAGTTTTATGAGGTGGATATTTTTAACGTATTTTTTTATGTCTTGTGTGCTGAGGTTTTCTTTTGTTAATAGGGGCTGACTTGTTGCGTTTTTAGCAGAGGTGTCTGCCGTTTCGTTTCCTGCTATCCCTACGTGACCGGGGACCCAAAGTATTTTGAATTTGGGGAATGTTTTTTGTATGATGTTTCGGGCGTAAGAGGGATAGTGATCGTTGTTGTTGGTGTTGTTTATTGCGTCTATTGCGGATAGGGAGTCAGAGCATATGCAAAATTTACCGTTGTTGTTTTTAAAAGTATGTAGGGCTTCTATTATTGCAATTATTTCTGCAGAGAATACTGAGGAGTACTGAGGTAGAAGATATGATTTAATTGTTTTAATTTCATTTGTGATGGGTAAAAATACCATTTCATAACATAACATTGATATTGTAATATTTTATTCATATATGAAAATAATATTATGTTATGTTATATATATACATATGAATGTTATGTTTTGTATATAACCGTATAATATAACAACATAACATTGATAATGTTGTTATATTATACGGTATGTTATGTTGGTGGGAGCCACCCTTTAATAAAATGACCGAATTGCAGAAGACGTGCCCAAAAACATATATAGAGGCCATGGGTCTTACACATGG
>JAWNNL010000905.1:0-33835 GCA_035045005.1 Liodrosophila aerea | reverse complement strand
GCGGAACCCTTCTCGTAGCCGACGAGGCTACCTTTACATTACCTAATTGGATTAGTTCTCATCCTGTGGAAAAATATTAGTCTTGAATAAAGGAAACGGTTTGGTTTAAGTATTGATGGTTTTTATTATAAACGAAAATCGATCCACGTTCGCAGTGTTCTGGGCTCCAGTGAGTTCTGCCGCTCTCGTCTTCCACTGATGTCTTCCAGACCCAGCTCGCGGCAGTCGGAATGTGCAGCGTCGGCGGATTGCTGTTGTTGTTGTTCTGCCGACGATCGCTCCCGTTTCGCTACATCCGTTGGCGGGAATGCTTACGCTGGCACTTAGTTGCAAATTGTTGCAACAGTGCAAGCTCAGCACTTTGGATATGCGAACATTGGCTGTGGTAGCTGTGGTGAGGCCAAAGGGGTATGGTGGGGGATATGCCAAGTTGCTGAACTCGGCAGCAGTGAATCTTGGCTAGCGTTAACTCCTCCCCATCACAAAATCGTCCCGCAGATCATCAAACTTTGGGCGGCTCCTCCGCGAAGGTGTCGCTGATCTCCGGGATTCCCTTTGAGGAAGTCAATTTCCACCGTTAGCTCCGTTAGCAAAGACAAGTGTAGCCTGCCGGTCATGGTTGACAGACTCTCCAAGTTTTGTAAACCGACATCGTGGACGTATTCCAAAGAGAGTTGATAACTGGTAGCCGTCACCTGCGTGAGTACGGCCGGCATTGCCATGGGATGATCCAAGGAATAACTGGTGTAGCTTCGATTCCCAATGGTAACGGTCTCGTTGCTGAATTGCACAAGAAAAGATCCGGTTAGATGATAATCCCTTGGAGTGGTCGTCACCGTGCCATTGAAATTAGACAAAAGTATTGTCCCGTCGTCGATGAGTTGGACCACTTCTTGGTTATTCCTCAGGTAGGCGCATGAAGCCCTCCCTCCTCCAATTTGAGCAAATCTTTTTCTCGCAATGGCCCAGGATGGCGTAGGTTTCCTCGGGGTGTACCGCCAAATTGTTGTGGTCAAGTATCACCTGTTTTCCATCGTAAACGGTCGGGTAGAGTGCCATCAACCGGTATTCTCTACTGAACACCTTATGCAATGCTAAGATGTACAATAGCATTGTGCCATTAGTTAGAATAGACGGCTGGGGAACTCGTCTGCTTGGATTGCGTTTTGATAAGGCAAATTGTCGACCTCCGTGAGTATAGCCTCTATTTCACTATGGTACAAAAGGTTTGTGTTTACCACCCCGGTCTTGGCCAACTGGCAGGCTCTAGTGATCTCCGCAACCTGGTTGGCTAAGATAACTGCCTTTTGCAGGATTGTCGTCGTGGTGTGGAGGTCTTTGTCCACCGCATTCACTGTCGCTATGATGTTATTAAGCCGTTCTATCGATTGGTGCGTGGAATCAAAGAGTTTTAAGTTGATCCTTATTTGTTGGTCGTTGTTCTTTGTCATAACGTCATTGAACCTCAAAACCGTGTTCCAGTCCTCGGCATCTGGTGATCCTGCGATCCATTTCCAAGCCGATCCCAGCCAATTTACGGATCGTGGTCTCCTTGCTTGTGTACCAGTGATCCTATTGATACCTTCCACTTCGTCTTTCAGATAGTGGGTCACCAAAGTTCCCATCCGCCGGTCGGTCATCAGATCCACCTCTCTGCTTATATCATTTGCGAACTGCTGCATTTTGTCCAGGTTGATAATGTGAGCCAATTTAAATAACCCGTTGATGCGCCAAACGGTCCCACGTTGTAAAGGTATTACGGGTGCATCGTATTTGAATATATGGGCCGCGCTTGATGATCGGGTCAAGGCCATGCTTGCGATGTCGGAGATAAACAAAATAATAATAATAAGTGACGTTACGTTGAATCTTAACTCTAGTGTAGGTGTGTGCTGTGTTCTTAAATTAAAGCTGTATTCGTAATTCCTATTATAAGTGTGTGTGTTACTTAGGATTAATGAAAGTGGTGCTTTGTTTTTTGTGTTTTTAGACCCTGTACTTTAAAAAAGTACAAAAGGGTCTATTAAGTTTGTGCAAATGACATTTGTGTGTAACAGGCAGAAGGAGGCGTGGCAGACCCCATAAAGTATATATATTCTTGATCAGGACGACGAGCTGAGTCGATATAGCCCTGTCTGTCTGTCCGTCTGTCCGTCCGTCTGTATGAACACCTAGATCTCGGAAACTATTAGAGCTAGAGACTTCATTTTTTTTTGTTAGGTTTGTGTATTACATAAGCAGGTCAAGTTTGTTTCAAATGTTTGAAAAGTCATCCCCCTCCCCCTCAAATTTACAAAAATGTTCTTAGTATATACAGTTTTAGAGTCACTGGATTCATTTTTAACAGGATTAAAGATTTAGATGCTTTGCATGTTTGGTGCAAGTTGCAGCCCAATCGGATAAGAAACACCGGAGCTATTCGACAAACAATTTTCAGTACTAGGCATTTGGGTTGGGGAGGGGGGAAGCCACACTGTACGCGGCTACTAGGGCGTATGCGTGATTTTTGATTGTGAGTGTGAATTTCTGTATTAGTATTGGTTATTATTTGTATTTTAGTGTATATTTGTATGAATAAGTGTATGTGTGTGTGTATAAGTGCATGTGTATGTGTATGTGAGTATGTACATATATGCTGCTGCTATTATGGACTCTACGGACTATTATGGACTCCCAGGGCAAATCAAAGTACAGGGTCACCTACTGTCGGTTGCGTCCGACTGTAGCTTTGCGTCCGACTGTCGCTTTCCCTACTTTTTGTTTTTATTTTTTGTGTAAGAAGAATTTCTGTTTTGTTGCGTTTTTTGTTGTATTTTTTGTTTCGTTTTTTTGTTATGTTTTTTTGTTGTGTTTTTTTTTATTATGTCTTTTGTTGTGTGTTTTTTTAATGAATGGGTGTTACGTTATTGCTATGTTTACCAACTCTTCCGGCTCTTTTTAGACCCTGTACTTTAAAAAAGTACAAAGGGTCTATTAGGTTTGTGCAAATGACATTTGTGTGTAACAGGCAGAAGGAGGCGTGGCAGACCCCATAAAGTATATATATTCTTGATCAGGACGACGAGCTGAGTCGATATAGCTCTGTCCGTCTGTCCGTCTGTCTGTCCGTCCGTCTGTATGAACACCTAGATCTCGCAAACTATAAGAGCTAGAGACTTAATTCTTTTTTTGTTAGGTTCGTGTATTACATAGGCAGGTCAAGTTTATTTCAAATGTTTGAAAAGTCATCCCCCTCCCTCTCAAATTCGCAAAAATATTCCCAGCATGTACAGTTTTAGAGTCACTGTTTTCCTTTTTTGCATGAATAAAGCTTTAGGTGTTTTGCATGTTTGGTGCGAGTTGCAGCCCAATAGGATAATAAACACCGGAGATATTTGACAAACAATTTTCTGTACTGAGCATTTGGCAGGGGGAGGGGGAAGCCACAGTGTACGCGGCCACTAGGGCGTATGCGTGATTTTTGATTGTGAGTATGAATTTTATGCATATGTGTTTGTGTGTATGTGTGTATGTATAAGTGCATGTATATGTGTATGTGAGTATGTTCATATATGCTGCTGCTGTTACCGACGCCCAGGGCAAACCAAAGTACAGGGTCTCCTACTGTCGGTTGCGTCCGACTGTAGCTTTGCGTCCGACTGTAGCTTTCCCTACTTTTTTGATTGTTAAACTCCCTTTATTGGGCGTAATTTCTCCCTTTCAACTTCTTATGTCCGACTTGTGAAAAACTTTGCCTGACTTAGGTCTGATCGTAACCTTTTTATCAGCTTGCACCTCTTCTGGCCTAAATCTTTGTTTGTCCTTTGTCTTAATTTGCTTGTTGGCTACAAAAACTGTGTCCCCTGGTCATAAACAACAGGCTGTGACCTAGTTTTATTATAGCTTGTATTGGCCAAAATCTGTTTGTGCTCGATTAAGCCTCTCACGTCCTCCAAAGTCTGTCGCTTGAAATCCGACAACCCTTGGTAGTTTATTCTGGACGTGCGATCGAAAAAAATATCTACCGGTTTTTTGTTTGTAACTGAATGGACCGAGTTATTGTACCTGTCTACAGCTATTGGGACCAACTCAACACTCTTGAAAGTTGGATATTCGCATTTCAAACAACGGTAAATTTCCAAAAAGGTAGAATGGAACCTCTCGATCTGGCCATTGACCTCACTCTTTTATGTCGGGGTGTACGTAATATAGTTCAATCTGTAATGCCCGCAAGTAATTTAAAACAGTTGGACAAAGGAGACCCTTTGGGTACTGTGAAATAATGAAGGACTTCGAGCAACTTCTCTCGCAAATGTATCGCCGACTTGGACTCCAGTTGTCTATGCAACTCAAGTAAATTCTCTTTTCCAACGTAAAAACGTCTATGTGAAGTATCTCACACGGGTAGTTTGGAATTGGAGTCGGTTGTAGTACTGGCTTGTTCGGATGTCGATCGTACTTAAATGTTTTGCAACATTCACAAGAAGACAACTGAACCCGAATTGTACTTGCCATTCTAGGGAAATAAAATCTTTCCAGAATTTGAATTCGTATTTCCCTTGGGCCTCTATGTGCCCTGCGATGTTCTTTCTCGATTACGTCGCAGATTTCTTCGTTGTCCGACAAATCCAAGACTAATCTCTGCGTTATCCGAATTTCATAAAGTTTAAAATTCTCAAAGCAGCAAGCCTGGAAATTCTGTGGAAAATTTTCTGGAATTTTGACCCCATTGATTATCGATGGTTTGAGGTACTTTTGCAGAAGAATTAACAAATTCGGTTCTGTTTGATCGTCGAGCGGGATCAAATGCCTCACGTATCCCAAATGCGGGTGTTCGCACGTGTACTCCGCCCGATTAGAGTCGAATATCAATTGGCTTCTATAAACATTAATGGGCGTCTCAACGTGTGGTATTAACTCCGAAGCGTCTTGGAGCGCGCTATGCACTGTGGCTGCATCAGAGTCCAAAAAATTTATTTGTGTGGTGATGCGTGAAAGTGCATCGGCCACCACGTTGGATTTCCCCGGCTTGTAAACTAATACACAATTGTATTCCTCTATCCGCGATTTCCAACGTTTGAGCTTCGCATTGAAATTCCTACTCCCCAAAGTAAATGTCAGTGGCTGATGGTCGGTATAAACTCGGATGCAGCCCGCGCCATACAAATAAGAACGAAGGTTGTCTAATGCCCACACTATTGCGAGCATTTCTTTCTCGTTCGTGGCGTAGTTCTCTTCAGTCCTGGTCAATGAACGCGAGATGTAAGAAATAGGTCGGTCTTTACCTTGATCGTCTTGGGACAATACAGCTCCAATTGCATAATTGGAGGCATCCGTTGTCAGATGGAAGGGTTTGTCGAATTTAGGGATCGAGTTCAATCGGAATACGTTTCGATTGATTGGCTTTGACTGTAACGAATTAGCCCCGTGTCAGATTAGTTAAAGGTTCGGCCACCTTAGCATAATCTTGGATGAACTTTCTGTAATACGAGGTCATGCCAAGGAAACTTTTTAACTCCTTGACGGTGGAAGGGGGCTTCATTTTCGTTATAGCCTCTACCTTTTTAGTATCCGCTCTAATACCGTCTGAAGTAACGAAGTATCCTAGGAATTCGACATTTGTAGATAAAAATTGGGTTTTTTCCAAATTTACCTGAAGCTTTGCCTTCATCAGACTGTCGAAGACCAAACGGAGATTTTCCCAATGACTATCGTAATCTTTGCTAAAAACTATTATGTCGTCGATGTAGACATAACATATTTTGCCAATGTGTTCCCTCAAGAAGTCGTCAATCATTCGTTGAAAAATCGCAGGCGCGTTCTTCAAACCGAATGGGAGGCGAAGCAACTCGTATTTCCCGTTTAAGGTGGAAATTGCGATTTTCGCGGTATCAGATTGTTTCATTTGAATTTGATGAAAACCTGGCGTCAGATCAAGTGTGGTGAAATATCTAGCTTCCCCGAGGCTAGCTAAAGTAGAGTTAATATCCGGAATCGAGTATGTGTCAGATATCGTGATCGCATTTAAACGCTTAAAGTCGATAACCATACGATACTGTTTTTCCCCGTTGGGTTTCGGTTTCTTGGGTACTACCCAAACCGATGAATTATAAGGGCTTTTAGAAGGTCTAATGATGCCTTCGTTAAGAAGTTCCTCAATCTGTCTTCGACTTCGCCCCGCAAATTAGCTGGGTAAGGGTAGCTTTTCGCATAAACAGGGTCTTCGCTGGTCGTACGGATTTCGGCCTTTATGCTCGTGTCTACTGCTTCCCCAAACGACAAAGGTTCGAAAATCTTCGAATACTCGCTGATTAAAGCTTTCAAAGTTTGTTTTACGTCATTCGGGTGTTCGACATCGAGTAAAGGGTGCACATTCAATGATTGTCTTGCTAGGAGAGGTATTTGGATCCCAGGGGATATGATTAAACAATCGTTTTTCCTGTCTATCAGGGCTTTCAAAGCTTTGAGTGTATCGTCGCCGATGATCCCGTCGAAAGTCCGTAAACCGGGGAGGACAAAAAAAGTTAGAACTGTGTTGTTACCGATAGGTTTGAAAAATTGGCCTACTAAGCGGTATGTAATTTGAACATTACCCGCGGCGGACTGAACAAAAAATGGGGTAGATAGTGGTGTGCTACCGGCGGCAATCTTGGGGCTAATGAAATTCTATTTTGCGCCGGTGTCTACAAGAAACTGTAATTTAGCCCCGTCTCTGGTTCCATACTCTATGTATGGTACGCTTGAGAGGCATCGGTCATAAAATTCGCTTCTTCGCCGCCCGTGCAACTGTTTGCTTCATTTAAAACCTCTGCACCCATTTCCTGCGGTGGAAATTGATCGCCTTCCTGGTCGTTGTGACTATCTTGTTCGTAGATCGTTGTTGTTGATCGAGACCATCAGATCCTGGGTTTGGGAAAGATGGGGCTGGCTCCATGTGGTATAACCTTTGAGCCTTCCGGAAAGGGTTAGAAGAACCACTCGGTGCTCTCTTAACACCAGACCCTTCTTCTGGACGACCGCTGAAGCCGGTACGATAGGATTGCCCTGACGGATTTGGCTCTGGTTTAATAGCCGGTCGTGGGCTATTGAATCTGTTTTGATTGGAAAAATTTCTGCCCGAGGGTGGGCTATAAGCAGGCCTCATCGGTGGTCTGGGTTGAAATGTACTCGAGAACCTATTTACATTTACGGGTTGGTAAAATTGAGCTGGTTGTGCGAACCTGCTAGTATTAAAAGGTGAGCGTGAGTTTCCCCTAGAAACGACGTTTTGCAACTCCGTGCAGAAAGAGTACGCTTCTGGCAAACTTCGGGGGCTGCGGACAACGAGCAACTTTGAGTTATCCCCATTTACGCCGTGGATAAACGTGTCTAACGCTTTATTTCTATACATTTCCACTAAAGCGTTGACCGCTTCAGGACCACGATTCCCGTTCTTTAGATTGTTTAAGATTAGAGTGAAATGATTATTCACCTCCATATAAAACTCTTCTAAAGTCCTGTCCCCCTGACTTATCTGGCTTAACTGTTTTTCCAAAGTTCGTATGTCTCTTTTGTCCGCGTAATGGAGGGCAAGGACACATTTAATGTCCTGCCAGTCATCGTCCTGTACATTATATGCCACTAAAGCCATATCTGCATTCCCTCGTATTTTCTGTCTAATGTGCAGAATTATGGACCGGTATAGTGGTTTGGCTCTAATGACTTCATAGTCATTCAAAATCGATTGAGCCCTGTTGACCCATGAGACATAGTTCTCGGACTGCCCTTCGAAAACTTGCCACTCTTTTACGCAATCTGGAAGAGTTGCAGCCTCCTTCAACTCGTACTCGTTGCGAGCGCGAGCCAAATCGTCCTTGGTACTGGCCACTTGAGTGATCAAAGTTTTTAAAGAGTCATTAAATTTGTTCAAAGTTTCCTTGATCTCCTCCATTTTTATTATATATTTTTTTTATTATAAAAAAAAGGTGCAAAGTAATGAAAAAGTTTTTGTGTTTTAACAAATGTTTTTATTGACTAACGAATTGCAATTAAAGTTGGCTTAATATTACGTTCACACTTTCGGACAGAAAAACAAAATTGAAAATATATTCACAGGTCAACTTTTAACTCGGAAGGTTTCAATAAGACAATAACAACGCTTCACTCACCCTTGATGTTGGTCAAAGTGTACAGTGTATGTCTAAGTCGTCTCTTCTTACAATAGGTAAAGAATGCTGAGAAGAAGGGAAAAAAAGGTGTTTAAGTATTTTAATATTTGTATTTAAAAAAAAAATTGAGTTAAATTACAAAATTGTTATATGTGCTTATTTGTGCAAACAGTTTTTTGTTTCGTTTTTGCTTTATCATTATTTTTATTTTTGTGCAACTATTAACTTAAATTTTTCGTTTTGTAACTTTTTTGTGTTAGTGGCACTATGTGTCTGTTGTTGTGAATTCTTTTATTTTTTGGCACTGGGCGCGGTGGTCCGTATTGTTCCCTTTTGGCTTAAGCCTACTAAGGTACAATTGCAACACACAATCCACTAGGCAGGTTTTTTTGGGTGCATTCCACACCTCTTAGCGTTTCTAGCAGACTGCCACACACCATATTTTATCTTCTTCGAATAAATTGCCGCGGCGGTTATCACTTATTTCAGTTATCGAAACAACATTAAAACACTCGCGGATATGCCGTCGGCAAACCGCCGCAGTGCGTATTTGTTTCGTTATACTTATTCACAATTACAACTGTGACACGACACCAACAAACATTTTGAAGTAATTCACAATTAATTCTGTTGCACTACATTTCTTTGCCTTTTTTATTTTGCGCATTTGTATTCTTGTATTCTTGCTTTAGCAATTGCGCTGTTTTTTAATAGCTTTTTGCACATTTTTATTATTATTTTTTTCTTGTTTTAACTGTTGCACTGTTTTGATAAATTTTTGCACATTTTTATTTTATTTTTTTTATTATTTGGTTATGGGTTAAACTGCTCGGGCGCCAGTTACGGTTCCGCATTATTGCGGAACCCTTCTCGTAGCCGACGAGGCTACCTCTATATTACCTGTGGAAAAATATTGGTCTTGAATAAAGGAAACGGTTTGGGGTATGGGGGGGCGATATGCCAAGTTGCTGAACTGTGAATCTTGGCTAGCGTTAACTTATATATATAAAGTAGTTCGTTCTAAGTGACTGATCATCAACGCACAGCCCAAACGGCAAGATATAGCGACCTAATTTTTTCGCAGAATGATTGCTTATGACCCTTAGACGCACGTTAAGCGCTGATATCTGAAAACCCCCTCCCCCTTCCAACAGCGAAGAGCAACTGTAGCCACAATTTTAAAGATAAATATATGAACATACTCACATACACATATACATGCACTTATACATACACATAAACACTTATACATACAATTATTCGCTCAAATACAAACAATAACCAATACTCATACATACATTCATACTCACAATCAAAAATCACGCATACGCCCTAGTGCCCGCGTACACTGTGACTTCCCCCCTCCACCAGCCAACTGCCTAGTATACAAAATTGTTTGTCAAATATCTCCGGTGTTTATAATCCGATTGGGCTAATCCTAATCTTTATCATGCAAAAAAATGAAAACAGTGACTCTAAAACTGTACATGCTGGGAATGTTGAGGGGGAGGGTACGTATGTACCCGCGCTATTTTAAACGA
Organism: Liodrosophila aerea; assembly: GCA_035045005.1. NCBI lineage: Eukaryota > Metazoa > Arthropoda > Insecta > Diptera > Drosophilidae > Liodrosophila > Liodrosophila aerea. Next base: position 24,168 of record JAWNNL010000905.1, on the reverse strand, counting down.
ATATGGCAGCATATCGATGCTCAAACGTATATTACACGTATACACAGTTCATCTGGCATGCGAGAATTGTTTTGGTTTCCCCCCTTCCCCATACTAATTAATTGAATTTCGAATAACGCCATTGTTTATTGTCCAATCAAGCTAAAATTTTCTGAATAGACTTAGCTAGCCAATAGCTACTTATATTAAGCCGCAAATTGTGGCTACAGTTGCTCTTCGCGGTTAGAAGGGTGAGGGGGTTTGCTGATATCAACTCTTAACGTGCGTCTAACAGTCATAAGCAATCATTATGCGAAAAAATTAGGTCGCTATATCTCACCGTTGGGGCTGTGCGTTGATTATTAGTCATTCAGAACGAACTACTTTATATATATAAAGATATACTTTTTTTTTTTTTTTGTTGGCTAATCAGACCGTTTTCATTGGATTTTTGGGGAAAATTTAAGTTTGTGACGAACGCGTATACGATAATCTCCGGCTAAGAAGCAGCTCTGTCGGCAAACGGCTGTGCTCGGTAGCATCACATAGCTAAAATTGACAGAGCTATCGGCAAAAGACCAAAAGGGTTAGGTGGGATTTAACCATGGATGGGAGGAATACGATTATCAGTGCCCCAGCGAAATGAAATTACGACATTATGAATAGGATTGCCATTACTGAACTTATTTTAATATTTTCCTTCATTATAACTATTTTTCATTCTATCCAACTTAATATTACAGGTGTCTAACGTCTAGTTTTATAAAGTAGTAAATATATTTAATTATTTCATTTTTAATCTACGTTTAATTTCACTTCATTTTCATTCTTTTCTTATTCTTTATTAACTACTGCTAACCTATTTCCATTTAACGAGGCTCAACAAAGAAAAATTCGAATTAACGGGACTTTTATTCATTGTACATCTTAAGTATTAAAAGAAAATTATACAGTAACATGAAATTTTAATAACAAAAATTAAGTTAATTAATAAGAAACAAAAAACTATAATCAGCAAACTAAACGTTAACAATGAGAGACACAACAGACAAACTCAGCATGTACTATAACGACATAAAGGCGGCATAGACAGTTCGTCAAATCCTAACGGCGACTTAACTGCCAAAAATTTCGCATTGCATTACGATTTTAAAAAGGTGTTGCGAAACAAAATTACGATTTATAAGAGGTTTAATATTCTTTGTTTTGCGAAAAATATTACGAATTAACAAGGGGACCAAAATGTATGAAATTTTTACGAACAATCGGGTTTTCTTCAAGGGGACAGATAATTTTACGAATTATTGAGAATTTTAATTTAGCGGGGTGCGAATTATCGCGACTCGACTGTATTTCCTTCGGCATAATGCAATCATATACGCAGTAATTTATATGAGCATATGCCTCTGCAAATATCTACGTATGTACATATGTATACATGCTTACATATATGTATGTATGTATGTACTTATGTCTATTGCATGTTTGGTGAATGTGTGGGTATGTGTGTGCGAATGTGTGTGGAAACTAAAAATGAATTAAATAATGAAGAATAATAATCAAAACAAACAATAAACGAAAAGGTTAACTAATAAAAAAATAACTAATGAACTGAGAAATTAAGCAAATAAGAAATGAATAAGAAGGTTATTAACTAATAAGAAGGTAATTAACTAATAAGAAAATGAAAATGAAATTAAACTAACAAACTGATATGAATTAGAATAAAAGAAATGAATTTAAATTAAATGATAAATGGGTTATGGCAATGTATGTATGTTATGTATGTGGGTGTAGGTGTTGTGTGTATGTATGTATGTACGTATCTACGTATGTACGTATGTAATTATTACTAAAGCCGGGCGTATACGTATGTAGGGGCACGCTGTGTGAGGCGCTAGCGGTGCCCGGTGGTCGTCCTATGTCAGCTGATCGTGCTGCACGGGTCACGTCGGGTGATGCACCTCTACTGCTACGTTTCCCTTAATATTCCGAAAGGCTCGCTAAAGAGCAGACGCGCACCCAGTGCTTAAGGCGTCACTGCCAGATGAGCTGCTGGATGTACCTACAGGAGCGTGGAAAGTGTTAGTAGGAGCATGCGATCGCACCAGTGTAGGCACACGTGCCTCGATCGGTGTCGATACAGCGTTAGGGCTTCAATGACCCTAGGCACGCACTCGTGTCTGATGCACGTTGGCTACTGCGGCGGATGAGCTGGGGATCGCCAGCGAAACAAATGCAATGCACAGTGCGCTCCTGGCGAAGTCCGTCGGTAAATTTGGGCCCTTAGCTCCCTGCCACTGACACTATTCGGAACAAAAGACACCACGTTACCATCGAGGTTAGGGTTATTTTCACCAATGAACTTACATGGACGTGGTTGTCACCGGCAATACGCGCTGCGATATGTCGCGATCACGAAGGAATGTCAATTCCACACAAAAGAGATGGTCAGCAATTAATTACACTATATGATGGAGTCCTGATCACCAGATTATTTTCTTGGTAAATCAGCGACTCGTCTTGGCGGCAATTTTCTTAGTAGTGGTGGTAAAACCACTTTTCCTAGAGATGAGCGACTTGCGAGTATTCATTGACGCAGAGTTGTCTTGCGAACTCAATGGCCAGCCAAGATAGCGACGTAAGTTACATCATGAAATTAATTTGCACAGCCAAAATTTATCGAAATGGACATTCAATAAGAATATTATTTCTGCCCAACGATACTGTTTCTACATACATGCATACATTACATTTATAATAATAATTAATACTACAATAAATTCATATCGTTATTATTGTAATTATTTACTATTAATATTTTTGCCTAATATATCATATAAAAAACTCGGAAAGCTACAGTCGGATTCAACCGACAGTAGGAGATCCTGTACTTTCCTTTGCACACACACACACACACACAGAGAAGGCCCCTGGCAGTAGGGATAAAATGCAAGTGTGGTTCCTTTAAACTAACCATGGATGGTCATAGACGTGAGGTTTTTACGGTGCAGGGTGACGGATTCCCAGTACCGGCGGCTACGAGGGGTGAGCAAGCGGGCTCCCGGCCGTCGATATCCAACGACCGCAGTGCTGAAGAGGTGGCAAGCTTGGCCTCTTCCGCCTCTAGTGCTACAAGCCATATAAGTGAGGTGGAGGGTGCACTGGTACTGAACGACCAGCTACCAGCAAATCCCTTTGCTAAGAATAGCAGACTGGCTAGATCCCCGCAGGGCAGGGAGGCTACGTCGGCTAGACCGCAGAGCGAGGAGTCTCTTGCAGAGGCGACACCAAAAAGAGGGAGAGAGGTGGGCAGCCCAAATAGCGCGTCGCGCAAGACGCCTCCCAAAAGGGTGCGAGCTCACAGGGGCAATGCAGAGGCAGCACTGATCGAGGAACTTGGCGGTCTCCTCGACGACATGCTGTTCGATCTACGCGAGAGGAAACCAGTCACCAGGTCCATAAATCAGACGATGAGAGACTCGGTGGTGAGAATGAAGGAGATACATATGCTCCTTACGGAGAACGCGCGGGTTGCTGTGAGCACCACCGAGAAGGAGGTGCAAACCTTGTCTCCGCCGGAGCAAACCCAAAACACGCATGCTCTCCCTCCAGAGAACGTGCGAGGGGCGGTGACCACCGCGGATAAGGAGGTGCAAACCTCGTTTCCGCCGAAATCAACCCAGGCCACGCAACCCGGAAATGCAGTGGAAATGCAGTGGTAATGCAGGCAACGGACAGGCCTTTAGTAGAGCCGGTAAGGCCCAAGAGCGCGGCCCCCCAAAATCTAGCGCCCACAGCCAAGCAAGGAAGGCACAAACGTCCGGATGCGAGTGCCAACAAGAGCCCGAGGCCTGGCGCGCAGGCGACGGGTAAGGATGGAGGGGTGTGGCAAAAGGTCATGAGGAAGCCCAGACCGAAGCCTCGAAAGGAAGCAGAAGGGAACAGAAGCAAGCGGCCAGACGCACTCATCATCAGCGTCGGCGAGGGTATGTCGTACAAAGACGTACTCTCGATGGTTACGAGGAGGGAAGACGGCCAACTGGACGGGGTCAAAGACAAGGTGAAGGGTGTTAGGAGGACGGCCAAGGGCGATCTCCTGCTGGAACTCGCAAACAGCACACCTGAGACAACCCTCAAGTTAAAAAGCGACGTGGAGCTTGTTCTAGGGCAAGAGGTTCGAGCAATGACGCAGAAGACGTTATCACCGAGCCCGACACACGCCAGACTTCGAAGCACTGCAGCAGGAGTATAAGAGTAAAAGAACCATCCTTAAGCGCTGCATTAAACAGAGTAAGAGAGAATGTTTTCAACAATTGCTTGACTCCATAGAGCACGATCCCTGGGGAAGTGCCTATAAGACGGTGGTCAAGAAAATCAATGCGAGCAGACACTGGGTGCCAGAGGATCCGCTAATGCTGCGCAATATAGTTGATACCCTTTTCCCCCAAGGGCGCAACACCCCGTCGATACACGGCCATCTGCCTCAGCCCGTTAGGGCAGTAGTCCCCCATTTCACTGCGGAGGAGGTCGGTGGCGCGGCTAGTAGAATCAAGGACAGTAAGGCTCCAGGACCGGACCAGGTACCCAACCGCGCGATCAAACTGGCGCTGGCCTTACACCCCAACACCTTCGCGACACTCTACACACGATGCCTTGAGGAGGGCGTATTCCCGAGCGTGTGGAAAGTGCAGAGGTTGGTGCTGCTACCGAAGCCTGGGAAGCCACCGGAGAGCGCATCGGCATATAGGCCGATCTGTCTGCTAGACTCGGCCGGGAAGGTCCTGGAGAGAATTATCTGTGGCCGGATAGAGGAGGCGATAGCCCAGGCTGGCAATTTGTCGCCTAATCAATTTGGCTTTAGGAAAGCGAGGTCCACAGTCGATGCTATTGGCAAAGTCGTCAGCATTGCAACAGACGCAATAGAAGGCACACGGTGGAAAGGAGGTAGCAAAGAGTATTGCCTAGTCGTGACGCTGGACGTCAAGAACGCTTTCAACACCGCAGACTGGGACAGTATCCTGGGAGCGCTAGTCGCCTTCAGGGTACCCGAGTACCTCATACGTATAGTGAAGAGCTACTTCGCTAACAGAGTTCTCCTGTTCGAGTCCGCCGGTGGTACAGAGTCGCATCGTGTTTCTGCGGGTGTTCCCCAAGGGTCGATTCTCGGACCCTTGTTGTGGAACGCCATGTACGACGGACTCCTGCAACTCGAAATGCCAGAGAGAGTGTCCACTATCGGCTTTGCAGATGACGTGGCACTGGTAGTGGTTGGTAAACACGTAGCGACCGTAGAAGAGGCGGCCAATAAGGCAATCACACGGATTAGCTCCTGGCTTGACTCCGTTGGCCTGCAATTGGCAGCCGAAAAGACCGAGGCGGTGCTGATGTCCAGTAGGAAGCGAGTGGAGCAAGCCAAAATCAGCATTGGTGGAGTGGAGATCATCTCGAAACGTGCCATTCGCTACCTAGGGGTCTGGTTGGACTGCAGGCTCAGTTTTCGCGAGCATATCCTGTTCACGGCAAGGAAGGCAGCGGTTTGCGCCAGGGCTTTGGCTAGGATTTTACCGAATACAAGGGGCCCTAGGCAGTGCCGAAGAGTTCTCCTGACAAGTGTGGTTCGGTCAACCATCCTGTATGCAGCTCCAATCTGGTCATCAGCAATGGAGATCAAGTCGTTTAGGCGTTGCCTGGAATCCGCCTACCGGTTATGCGCTCTAAGGGTATGCTGTGCCTTTAGAACGGTCTCCGATGACGCAGCCCTAGTGATAGCTAGCCTCGTGCCCATTAGCGAGCTGGCCAGGGAGGCCAAGGAGAGATGGGAAGCGCGCGACGCGACCAACCATGCTCAAATTAAGGCAGAGGTCAGAAGACGGAGCCTGCAAAGATGGCAGACCCGTTGGGAGCATTCAGCTAAAGGCCGTTGGACCTTTAGTCTGATCCCCCATCTTGAGCCATGGGTCGCGAGGAAGCACGGCCAGGTGAGCTATTACCTATCCCAGCTCCTAAGCGGCCATGGCTGCTTTCGAAAATACCTGCATGGTCTCGGGCACGCAGCCAGCCCGGCATGCACATGGTGCCCTGGAGAGGTGGCGGAGGCCGCAAATCACGTGTTGTTGGAGTGCCAGAGGTTCGCACTCGAGAGAGAGGCGTTGGTCAGACTCATTGGTGCGTTCGATAAGCGCAACTTGGTGTCCAAGATGCTGCAGAACCTGGACGCGTGGGAAGCAGTCAGCGAGTTCGCGACCCTGACCATGCGAGAGCATAATAATCTGCTAGGCTACTGATTTCTATGTTTAGTTTAGTAAACTAATATTTAGTAATTAAATGGATAAAAAAAAAAACACACACACACACACACACACACACACACACACACACACACACACACTAACTCACTCGCCCGAGTCCGACATGCGCTATCTTCTTAGGTAAGATAGTGAGAGACTTGTTCCCAGCGCAGCAGAAGTGTGTGACGATCGAACTTGAGCCGAACTCCAGTTTACCCAGGGTATCAAGACTGGAGCTACAGGACATAGCCAGACGCATCAAAACAAACAAGGCGCCGGGTCCAGACAAGGTGCCGGGACTGGCCATTAAAACCGCCCTGGAAACCCACCCAGAGGTATTTATGAAGTTGTTCGACACTTGCCTTGCAGAAGGCGTTTTCCCTCTTCGATGGAAGAAGCAGTCACTCGTGCTGATCCCGAAAGGAGGCAAGCCACCCGAGGAGCCTTCATCGTACCGCCCAATTTGCCTACTCGATACGGCAGGGAAAGCCTTCGAGATGGTAATCCGCGGAAGACTGGAAACTGCAATCGAGCAGGCGGGAGGTCTATCGTCCATGCAATTTGGGTTCAGGAAGGGACGGTCCACAATACAGGCTACCAACCTAATTAGGGACATTGCGGAAAAAGCAATAGCAGGAGAACGCTGGCTCTGGGGCACAAAGGAGTATTGCCTTATCACAGCTCTAGATGTCAGGAACGCCTTTAACTCGGCCAGGTGGCAGAGCATTATGTCTGCACTCCAACGACTCAAGGTGCCTGGATATATAATCCGAATAGTCGAAAGCTACTTTGACAACAGAGTACTGTGGTATAATACCAGCAATGGCTTGGAGAGGTACGAAGTGACAGGTGGCGTTCCACAGGGTTCGGTTCTTGGCCCCACATTATGGAATATAATGTATGACGGGATTCTCCGAATAAACATGCCCGAGGGGGTTCGGATAATAGGCTTTGCGGACGATATCGCCATCGTGACGGTTGCAAAACACCTGCATGAAATAGAGCATCAGACCAACACAGCCATCAAAACGGTCAGAAATTGGCTGGAGAAAGAAGACCTATCACTTGCTGAGCACAAAACCGAGGCTGTACTTATCAGCTCACGGAAAAAGGTCGAATACGCTAACCTGGTAATAGGTACGACGACGATCCGGTCCCAGAATAATATGACGTCCTTGGGAGTCAAAATCGACAATAGACTGAGCTTCAGAGACCACCTCTCATACGTAGCAAGTAGAGCTTCAGTGGCAGCAACGGCTCTGGCACGGATAATGCCCAACACGGGTGGACCTCGGCAAAAGAGAAGGGAGCTCCTCAACAGCATAGTGAGGTCGATAAGCCTTTACGCAGCACAGACCTGGGGTAGAGCCCTAACACACAGGTCCTATATGAGCAGGCTGAACTCAGTCTATAGGATTTCCGCGCTCAGAGTATGTTGCGCGTTCAGGACAGTGTCTGCGATGCGGCGCACGTAATAGCGGGTGCGGTACCTTTCGACCTGCTAGCAGAGGAACGCAGAAGCGGCAGAGATAGGATAAGGACACTCCTGGAGTGGCAAGGCAGATGGGAAAGCTCGTCAACCGGACGGTGGACACACCGGCTAATTCCTAACATATCCGAATGGATAAATAGACGGCATGGCGAAGTGGACTTTTATACCACACAACTATTAAGCGGGCATGGATGCTTCAATGCATACCTCCACCGCTTCGGACATTCGGAGAGCCCATGGTGCACCCATTGTGTGCCACAAAGGGTCGAAGACGCCGAACATGCCTTGATGGAATGCAAGCGGTTCGAGAGAGGACCATCCTGGGTGAGCGGATATCGGTGGAAACCATAGTCGCTCAAATGATAAGCTCGAAGGAAAAGTGGGAGGCCGTGACCGCAATGGCGGCCACAGTCATGAAGGCGTTGCGGCGAGAGGAAAGGGCGCGAGCCTCGTCGATCACTGAAGCGGGCCAGTAAGGCCAAACCCTTCCCCGGACGTAATACCTAACGAAAGTCCCAGGGGGTGTGTGTTAAAAGATAGAGAAACAGGCAGGAGCCTGGTTTCGTTGGGCCACTTGAATGCACTGCGGTGCATCAACGTCCTTTAAAAAAAAAAAAAAAAACATACACTCACACATGCAACACCGCGTGGTGTGGGGGCCTAGAATACCACCACAGCTCAACATAGCTTGTCGTAAGAGGCGACTAATATGGTACAGGGATGTTCCTGCCCGCTGGGTAGGAAAAGCATCTTTGAACCTCCTGGGTGAGGTATCCCTGGGGTATATGCAACTCATCTGAGAGACATATCCTTAATTCGAGTAGGCGACTAAGGCGGAGCCCAGTAATGCCTTAGGATTGGACACTGGACCCCCGACTGGAAACTGAAGAACCCTGGGCTGACGGCAACAGTATTCTTGCATCTCAGTAACCGGAGTGAAATCCTGCCGAAATGGCTGCAAGGCTAATGCTGTTGCCGCCCCCGTCCCGTTAAAAAGAGGCGAATCTCTGAGAATGCTCCTTGCTTCGTAGCCATTAAGTTGGCGGTACAGGCTCAGTTGAGTCGCTCCTGACTAGTGCGGATCTGGCTCTGTACTCATGTTCCCATGAAGGCTTGAGTCAACCCTCGCATGGCCTCACTGCTTGCATAGATAACCATGGGATTGTTAACGCAACTGTACAACGAGCAAGGATAACGGCTTAAGAGTTGGGACCTAATTACAATGATTAATAACGATACACCAAAACAAACAACGGAGATAGTGATGGAGTTAGCATTCTCTAGGAGTAAAAAGATGGCGAGATCCCCGGTGGGTGAGCGACCGCCCACTCCGACACAAGTACCGGTGTGCTCTGCAAAGGAGCCACCAGCGGGAGCGCAGGGTGCATTAGTGGACCTTGGTAAGGAGATTTCCAAGCTAGTGGAAATGATGGAAGATGGGAAAAGGCGGTCCATCCACCAACCAATGCGCGACTCCATAGAGAGCATCAGGGTGCTGTATGAGCTCGTGGCCATACAGCTCCATGACGAGGGAGCAAAGGCGGTTATTAGATCGCACCAAGCTTGCCAAACGTCGCTTGTATTCCGGCTTGTAGAAAACAAAAGGAAGCAGGACAAGGGAGTACGGACGCCGAGATCTAAGCGGCAAAAGGGAGATGCCGGAACGTTGCGACTCCACACGTAGGTAAGTCTACACAACAGACGGTAAAGGAGAAGAAGGCCACTAAGAGCAGGAGCAACCGCAAAAGTACGCTAAGCGACAAACCACGGCCAGATGCTATCCTAATAGCAGCAAAGGGTGAGGAGACATATGCGGATATTCTCCGAAAGGTCAAACAAGACCAAACCCTAAAAGACTTGGCGAGGTGGTTACAAGGATCAGGAGAACGCAGAAAGGGGATCTTCTTCTTCAGCTGAACAAATCAGGTGAGAGTACGTCAGTATTCAAGAACCTGGTAGGAGAGGCCCTTGGGGAAAAGAATGAGGTTCGAAGCCTGTCGCATAGGGTCACGATCGAGTGCAAAGATTTGGACGAGATCACGACCGCAGGCGACATCTGCGAGGCGATCAAACAGCAGATGGGCATAAAGGACATCTCAGAGGAGCACATCAACTTGCGAAAAGCCTATGGCAGCACCCAAACAGCGTCAATTAAGATGCTAGCGGAGAATGCCACCAAGGCACTCTCGACCGGAGTGTTGAAGGTAGGATGGGTAAGATGTAGATTGAGGGAGCGAGTTAGTCTAGGTTCTTAGAATTCGGACATATGGCTAGACAATGTTCGAACGCGATTGACAGGTCAAAGTTGTGCCGACGGTGCGGAAAGGAAGGCCACCTGGCCAAGGACTGCGCAAGAGAGCCTGAATGCATGTTCTGCAAAGATAGGCACACGGAATGGAAGCACGTGACGGGCAGCACAAGTTGCCCACTCTTCGGAGCTGCACTGTCTCACAAATCATCATGTTGAAGTGCACCCAGTTAAATTTAAACCACTGCGAAGCCGCGCAGACCCTCTTGCAGCAATCGATGCGAGAGAGAACAGCGGATATCGCCATCCTCTGTGAGCCCTTCAAGGCAATTCCAGGAAGCGGATGGGTATCCAGCAGATGCAAGAAAGCTATAATATGGTCATGGGGCATCTTACCCCAGGACGTATATGCAGGAGAGGGTTTTGTGCGAGCGAAAATAAGGGGAGTGACATTTTACAGCTGCTACGCTCCACCTAGCTGGGAACTTTCCCGTTTCCAGACTATGCTGCTATCCATTGCGGAGGACGCTAGAGGGAGAGCCCCCCTAGCGATAGCGGGGGACTTCAATGCCTGGGCCGTGGAATGGGGTAGCAAAGGGACAAATGCGAGAGGGACCAGCCTCTTAGAGCAATTCGCTTCCATGGACATTGTGCTGGCAAACGACGGGAGAGACCTGACATACTGGAAAGCAGGTCGCGGGTCGATAATCGATCTAACCTTCCTCAGCAGCTCACTGAGTAGAGGAGCCACATGGCAAGTTAATAAGGACTTTACCTTTAGCGACCATCAAGCGATCCACTGGAGGATTGGTACTGTGCGGAGAGAAAAGGTAAAACGTACCGGCCCTAAGTGGAAGGATCGATGCTTAGACCGGGAAAGCTTCGTGGACTGCCTACGGGATGCTCAGTGGAACTTGACCCGAAGTGGAGCGGACGCTATGGCCCACCAGCTCTCAAAGTGCATGGCCATCGCCTGCGACACGCCTATGCCCAGGGTAAGGGCAAGCCCCCATGGTATGCCATGCTACTGGTGGACGGATGAGATCGGCGAACTTAGGCAGGAGTGCAGGAGAACAAGGCGACGGTGCCAGAGGTCCCATGGTAGTCTACAATTCGGGGGAAATCTGGAAGGTTTTCGAGCAGCCAGGAGAGCTCTTAAAAAACCGATCAAGGCTAGCAAAGCGGAGAACTTTCAGAAAATACTAGATGAGGCTGAGGTAAACCCCTGGGGAACGGCGTACAAGGTCGTTACCAAGGTAATCCGAGGACAGGAGTCTATCCAGGTGACATGCCCGGTGCTTCTGCGTAACATTGTGGAGACGCTATTTCCACAGCACTCGCAGAGAGAGGATACCTGCATCCCAGAGGATACCTTGCCATGGCGTCGAATCTCCACAGCAGAGGTAAGAGAGGCGGTTAAGGAATTTGGAGACAGGAAAGCCCCCGGACCGGACGGCATTCCTAACAAGGCGCTAAAGCTAGCAGTGGATGCTAGGCCTGATGTCTTCATGGAAACCTTTAACACCTGTCTCGAGTCTGGAATTTTCCCAAGAAGATGGAAACTGCAGCGGCTCATCCTGCTATTAAAGGGGAGCAAGCCTGTTGAGGATCCTTCAGGTTATCGACCTATATGCCTTCTCGACACTGTCGGAAAGGTGCTGGAGAAGATAATCTGCAAGCGTCTTCAGATAGTGGTGGAAGAAAAGGAGGCACTGTCGGAGTCCCAGTTCGGTTTCAGAAAGGCACGATCGACGGTGGACGCGATCAAAGCCGTGGTGGATATCGCCTCGAGCGCGATTGAAGGAACCCAATGGCGCTGGGGTACCAAAGAGTACTGCGCGGTGGTGACGCTCGACATCAAGAACGCGTTCAACTCTGCAAGCTGGGCGAGAATCCGACAGGCCCTCTTGGTAACCGGAGTGCCAGGTTACCTGATGCATATCATCTCCAGTTACCTTTCAGACAGAACCCTAGAGTTCGAGACGGACGACGGTCCGAGGCAATATGAGGTCACAGCGGGTGTTCCCCAGGGGTCGGTCCTCGGACCTCTCTTGTGGAATATCATGTATGACGGCGTCCTCAGAGTCAGACTACCTAGCGGCTGCAAATTAATCGGCTTCGCTGATGACCTGGCGCTAGTGGTGGTAGCGAAGGAGCTGACGGCAGTGGAGGCAACCGCAAACTCTGCTATAAAAGTCATAGCAAGCTGGATGCATGACGCTGGCCTTCACCTGGCAGGCCACAAATCGGAGGCGGTGCTCATTACGAACAGGAAGAAGGTGCAGTATGTAAGTATACAAATAGGAGACGTCAAGATCAGGTCGAAGGAGGCGATCAAATACCTTGGTGTGATGATCGACAACCGCCTGAACTTCAGCGAGCACGTGGAGTACGCCATCCAAAAAGCATCAAGGATGCAAGGAGCACTGGCGAGGATGCTCCCAAACATTGGTGGACCGAAGACAGGGAGAAGACTGCTCCTCTCACGAGTGGTATCCTCCATCCTCCTGTATGCAGCGCCAATATAGGCCCCAACGGTCGTCGGCAAACTGAGCCTCAGACGGAGGCTAGCTACGCCATACAGGCTAGCGGCTCTCCGGGTCATCTCGGGCTTCAGGACTGTGTCCGAAGACGCAGCGCTAGTCCTCGCCGGAATGATTCCGGTGGACATACTCGCAACGGAGATGCACGAAATTTATGCTGCCAGAGAGCGCACCACAGCACGCAGCGGATATCAGACGGTCGGAGCGACAAGCGTCTCTAGCAAGGTGGCAAGCTAGATGGGACCAGGCGACAAAGGGAAGGTGGACGCAACACTTAATCCCGAATCTTGGGAAGTGGCTGGAACGCGATAAGGGGGAGGTAAACTTCCAACTGACGCAGTTCCTCACCGCACACGGTGGATACAGAAGGTATCTCCATAGGTTCCGGTTCGAAGATATCCCGGACTGCCCATCCTGCCCAGGAACGGTCGAGGACCCGGAGCACGTCATATACCATTGCAGGAGGTATGCAGGTAGGAGAGGCTCAGTCGCCCCACCAGAAAATCTGGTAGAGTGGATGTGCCAAACGGAGGATAACTGGAGAAGCGTGTGTGAGCTCATAACAGGCATCCAGAAAGATCTGAGAAGATGCGAGAAAGAGCGTAGAGAGGCGGAGAGTGCCTAAGTAAGGCAACCCACCCCCGCGAGTAATACTTTGCGGTTTGACCCGGGGGGGTGTGGTGTGTGTTGTAAGGGGTGTGTTTAGTCCGTAGGCAAGTAGACTGTTTGTCGGTGAATCGGGCATACTTGGTGGTACGGGCCACCTGTATCTTATTCGAAGATTTACATCCTTTATGGCGTTTCCATAAAAAAAAAAAAAACACTCACACATGCACACATATCGTAAAGTCACACGCAACCACACATAAGCTCGCGCTGCTCCCTCCTTACCTATAACAGGGAATTGAATCTTGAATATCTCCGGTGTTTATTATCCGATTAAGCCACAATTCACAGCACAGATAACAATTATCATAAGATAATCACAAGTTTGTGTCTTTAAAATTGTGGGTGTGTCAGTTTTTGGGGGAGGGGGAAGAGGTATCAAAAATCTAACACAAACTTGATCTGCTTGCACTATAGGGGCATCTAACTGCCAAATATGGTGTCTCAAGCTCTTACAGTTTCCGAGATCTAGGTGTTCATACAGACGGACAGACGGACAGACAGACGGACATGGCTAGATCGACTCAGCTCGTCGTCCTGATCATGAATAAAGCTTTAGGTGCTTTGAATGTTTGGTGCGATTTTCAGCTCAATCGGACCACAAATAAGAAAGTTATAGCAGAAAAGAGAATCTTATATATTATTTACATTAACACACTCAGTAATCTGTTCGTATGAAAACTCAATGAGTAGTAAATGTGTTCGAATTTTACCGGGATGTACATCAATAGTGCTATAGCCTAGGATCTAGACGGTCGGTTTCATAGTCGAGTGGGTCATGGTTCAAATCATTCATTTTTTTTAATTAATTCCTAAATATTTTCTTATTTTTTCTTATTTCTTAATTTGTTTTAATTTGGATAATTTGTATTTCTTAGCAGCACGAACTTATAATAAACATTGAAACTGCTAAGCAGTTCAATTTGCATCTCCCAATAAGAATTTGAATAATGTGTACAAATATGTATACTTTAGCCATATGACATATAGTCGTCGCACTCTATTTTGGCACGCGCTATATTGTCTCCCCGTTCTATTTCATGCTTTGTTTACATTTTATGTTCTGCTCGTTCTACTTTTACTCGCAAGTTGGGCTGGAACAATATGACTTCATCGCGTAGGGTGTTGAGTGTTTGTATCACAACGGGTGGGATCGGGGTTCGTATCTTATATTTGTAATATTTATTATTGTTTTTTTTCTTCTCTTTGTTCTTGTTTTTTATGTTTTTTTTAATTTGTGCCTTTTTTAAATTAAATTATATTGAGATGCTAAGTACAGGGTCTTCTACTGTCGGTTGACCCGACTGTAGCTTTCCGAGTTTTTATATTTGCTATTAATATATATTATGCGATATGCTACACCCTCACACCATCAAATTAAATCAGAGTCCGCTAGGCGAATGATTAAAGTTGAAAGAAGGGTGTTAGGTCTTTAGCTCCCACATATCCTTGGCATGGAAAACACCTAACTCCTTACCGTAGGCGTTTTCAAGCAAATACAGCGAGTTGCCAATTTTACTTTTTACCCGAGCTTTAACCCCAACAGGTGCAAGTTTTGCATTGAAATTGGCCGCTTGGTTACTTAAAACAAAATTGCGTTTTATTACTTCTTGCCCGATTTTAAAGGATCTCGGCCGAGTGCGGAGGTTATACGACTTCTGATTCGTATTATACGCCTTCTCTAAGTGTTTAGCTATGTCAGACCTAATTTTCTGAAATTCATCGGCACGTTCGAGTCTCATTGAACTATCGGAAAGCAGATTTAATTTTCTCAGCACTTGGTAATCGCTACCGTGGGTGAACATATGTTGACCAAAAACTACTTGGTAGGGTGCTTTACCAATTGATTGGTGAATCGTGTTGCGTAGAGAACAATTGATGCTACTGATATATCGATCCCAATTACGTTGATCGGTACGCACATATGCTCTCAGAGCTGCATTAATCGAACGATTAACACGTTCTGCCGCGTTCGACTGAGGCGAATAGGCTCCTGTAAATACATGAGTCACCCCATAAGTTTTTAAAAGCGCGGAGAACTCATGACTCTTGAACTGAGTCCCGTTGTCACTTATGAGTGTCTCTGGCACTCCGAAACAATTGAAAATATAGTCTCTCAAGTGCTCAATAATAACTGTCGACTTAAAATGTTTTACAGGTCTGAGGAATGTGAATTTCGAGTAATGATCCAATATAATGAAAATGCCGATATTGCCGTGCTTGGTTCTTGGAAAGGGACCAATAAAATCAACGTATAATTTTTGAAATGGCCTTTCGCTAGATGATTTCGCGCCCATAGGGGGCCTAAGTGCACAAGTCGGATATTTCGTGGTTTGACAAGTCTCACATTTGCGGACGTATTCTCTCACCTCAACTACCATATTTGGCCAATAAAAATTCCGACGTATTCGCTCAAGACTCTTGGCTGCACCACAGTGAGCGGCATTAGGCTGATTGTGAGCTGCGGCTATGACTTGTTCACGTAGTTGGCTGGGAACCATTAGTTTCCAGCCATTGCCGGGGTCTTCTACACTATCCGCTGCTGTGTGAGATCGATAATAAATATATTGATCGACAATTCGAAAATCAGGCAATTTGGATTTCATTAATTCGTCTTTTAAATTCACATACTGATCAGACTGAAAAGCGTCAGAATTCATATCAATTTCAGGAATCACTTCTAGCGTTACAGATGCTATCTCTTCTTCATACATCCGCGACAGCGCATCAGCCACTACGTTTTGGCTTCCTTTACGATGCTCGATTTCAAAGCTGAACCCTTGAATCTTAATGGCCCAGCGTGCTAATCTGCCGCTGAGGTCTTTTTGATTCATAAGCCACTTGAGGCTAGCATGATCGGTCACAACTTTGAACATCTGTCCTTCTATGTACATGCGAAACTTTTTTAATGCTAAAACTACCGCAAGACACTCGAGTTCCGTAGTGGAATAATTCCTTTGTGCCTTGTTGAGTTTTTTCGACATATACGCAATGGGTCGTTCCTCTCCACTGTCATCTGTTTGAGCTAATAATGCACCTATTCCATTTATTGAAGCGTCGCACTGTACAATGAAAGGTTTCTCGTAATTAGGATGGAGCAAAAAGGGAGCGGAGCAAAGCTTACTTTTGATTTGGTCAAACGCAACCTGAGCTGCATCATTCCACTCATATTCTTTGCCGCGCAACAACTCAGTCAAAGCAAACGTTGTGCTGGAGTACTGAGGAATAAAGCGTTGATACCATCCGGTCATACCCAGAAATTTACGCAATTGGCGTCGTGACCTTGGTACTGGGAATTCGGCAACTGCTGCTACCTTATCCGGATTCACTTGTAGAGTACCTTCGCCCACTACGTGGCCTAAATAGTCGACTTGATTCAAACCAAATTGACTTTTGCGTACATTAATTGTGAGTCCTGCCTTTCGCAAGCGGGCAGCTACTTCTGTTAGGTGGATGAGATGATCTTCTAAGCTTGAGGACATAACTAGCAAATCGTCTAAATAAACAAAGACATGCGTTTTCAATTCATATGGAATGACCATATCCATAAGGCGACACATGGTATGTGGCGAATTACACAAACCAAACGGCATGCGGGTAAATTGATAGAGGGGTCGGTTTGGTATAGTGAAAGCTGTCTTTGGGCGCGAGAGACTATCTAAATTGATTTGCCAAAAGGCATCCTTCAAGTCTATTTTTGAGATGCAATGAACTGGTGGCAATCTACTAAGTAATCCTTCCAAACTAGGCATCGGATATGCATCCTTTTTAGTCACCTCGTTCACCTTGCGTGAATCGAGGCAAAACCGATCCTTTCCCGGTTTCACTATCAGAACGACTGGTGACGACCAAGCTGAATTCGGTGCTTCTTCGATAACACCAAGTTTCAACATTCTATCTACCTCAGCACATAATTTTTTTTCTTTTGCAGGGGAGATCGGATAGTACCTCTGTTTAATCGGCTTGGCATCGCCAGTATCAATTGTATGTTCAATCAACTTAGTCTGACCAAGGCCGTCTCTCTCACACGAGGGAAAACAATTAATTACCGCTTGTAACTTGGCTTGTTGTTCAGGACTAAGCTGTAATTTGTGAGGTTGGTCAATATCTGTATTTACTGCGCTAATTGAGCAGCCTAAATCGAGAGAAATACCAAAAGAGTTCCAAAAATCGATACCACAAATTAAATCTTGACCTATTGATGGCACAATTAAAAATTTAAACTTTTGTTGAATGTTATTATAATTAATTGAGACAACAATAGTTCCAGAAACTGTTTGTTTCTGGCCGTCAGCTGTCTGAACGGATCCGTTAAACTTTTTGTACAAAATCTCCGAATTTAATATCCGCTTTGCCAGTTCACCTCCCATAACGCTTCTATTAGCACCACTGTCCAGCAGTGCCAAGTAACACTGGCCAAGGATTTCGATATTAGTAAATGGTCGAATATCTGAACCCTTTTGCACAATGGCTGATAAATGTATTTTTCGCAACTCATGTTGTTGCTGCCAAAAGTTTCTCATACGCAACGTGGAACGAGTTAATGGATTCTTATCGGTTATCGGTATGTCTAGTTCAGTTTTAAATTTACGATTATTTACTAATCTTACATGATAAGGTTCAAAATCTAAACTAGTTTGGACAGTAGGTACAACATCATCTCCTGTCTTAACGTGTTCTTGAACAGTAGTACTTATCTCTAGTTTTGTGTCGCTTTGCGGATATCCGCTTTCGGTTTGGGGCGGATACCCTTCAGAGAGTTTTCCGATTCTGGTCTACAGTTGGGGCAATTGGGCTTATATGTGTCAATCTTCCCGCAACCGTAACAGAACACTCGCCGAGTCTGCAGACAATCCTGGTAGCGGTGACCAATTTCATCGCAATTCCAGCACTTTATCTTGTCAGCGGAACGAATTGCATTAATCTCTATCTCCTCCTCTTCATCATGAGACAATTGCTCCTCTGCTTCTTCGGCATAAACTTCTTGTACCATGCGCTTTGGTTGAAATGGCTTCGAAGTTGGCTTGCTAGAGATATTATTGTAAAATTCTTCGTGTTTGTGACATTCACGTCGCAATGTTGCCACATTTGGTATATCTACATGCAAAAGTTCGTACCTGAGTTCGTGTTTGAGATTTCGTTTCACATAAGAAACAAACTCACTACCCGATAGTCTCACACGTAACAGGTCTGCTATGGTCAGCATTGCATCCAGAAATTCATCGAATGACTCATTTGATCTCTGTTTGCGCCTTCGCATGGAGTCTTTAATGTCTTCGTCCGAGCGATCACTTTGGTATCTTTCACAAAGTCTTGTGCAAAGATGATACCAAGTTCTCTGATTTTCGTTTTTATGGAAACGCCAATAGAACGTCAAAGCTGAGCCAGAAAAGAGCAAATTTGCGAAATGATATAACGTTTCAAAATCCCCACCCAAGCATCTTGTCGTTAAGCAATTAACACGGTAGATGAATTCTTCAATCGGAATATCATTTGACGAACCGCTAAATCTCAGATGCCAATTAGCAATTACACTTGAAACTTTATCTGGCCGTTCTACTGAATTTTCAGTTCTTCTCCTGTGTGAACTATTCCGAATATTTCCGAACAGGTCATTACGATCTGCCTCGAATTCTTGTGGAGTTGGAATTTCATTATCCCACTCTAATGGAACCTCTTCACGAACTTCTTGGCGTGATGGTGCTATTTGTAAATTTCGCATTGCTGCAGCAATCTGCTCTGCAACAGTTGTTGCTATGGCAGTTTGGAAATTTTCGAGAGACGCCGATATCATTTGAGCTACGCGTTGTTCATTAACAGCATTGTTTTCAGATGCTAAGACATCTGCCATGCGCTGTGAAGCTCGAGTGTTGGGACGACCTCTTGCTGAGCAACTACGGTTTGTTTTAGGAGGAGGAACACTATGGGATATAGTTAAACACTCCTGTTGGTCATTACTTCCTGTTAATGGACCAGGTTGTCGGCATATTGGACAGTCGGTGTTGGTCTGTAACCAAATATCTAGACATTCTTTATGAAACGAATGTTTGCAGTGTGTTTGAATCATAATAGAGTCTGCCACCGCTGCATCTTGACATATGATACACGATACTGCTTGATCTCTCAAGTTGAGATTTTCGGAGCTACGTCTAACTGCCATTATGAATATTTACAGGGTATTACTATGATCTTATGTTATTTTTATATAATATATTGTAAACGCTATATAATAATTGTTTTATTTACTGCGATAAGGTAATCTCAATTCGTATATTATTTATGGGGACTTATCTTTTGATCGTTTCGCCGTTTTTTGTTTATTTAAGGAATCCAGGCTTAATAATCGGAAACTAATAGAAGATATTTAAAATTGAGTATTCTGACTTGAATAGAAGAGGATCTAACGAAATAATCCATTTAGAACAGTCTCGATTCTTTCAAGCCGAATTTTGCTACAAGCATATATGCACATTATACTTTAGAAGGTATAGAATCGACTACGTATCAAAACTATCGTATCCATAATAAAATACAATGATAACACTTGCAGGGTATTGATAAGACTAGTGCTTATTTGCATTAGCTTTAATTCTTTCAATATAATTTGTAGCTTGGTCTGGTTGAAAACAACTTTTCATATACCAGCATTCCATGCACTGCAAACTATATTGTACTGCCTATTTTCAAAGATTTGGATGGAAAGGGTTATGGAACAGGAAGGAAGGGTATTTTAAGAAGCACGGTCGACAATTTGTATTTTTTTCTTTATTAAATTGTCTCTGCGGAAGTCCCGCGTGTTGGGCGCCATTTAGTATGTGACGAACGCGTAGGCTAAATCTCCGGCTAAGAAGCAGCTCTGTCGGCAAACGGCTGTGCTCACGGCTTGGGCGTGGGGTTGCTTCTATAGCATCGGTAGCATCACATAGCTAAATTTGACAGAGCTATCGGCAAAAGGCCATAAGGGTTAGGTGGGATTCAGCCATGGATGGGGGAAATACGATCATCAGTGCCCCAGCGAAATAAAATTACGACATGATGAATATATTAGCCATTACTAAACTTAATTTAATATTTTCCTTCATTATAATTATTTTCCATTCTATCAAACTTATTACTACAGGGTCTAATGTCTAGTTTTATAAAGTAACAAATATCATTAATTAATTCAATTTTACTCTATATTTAATTTTCATTTATTTTCCATTCCTTTCTTATTCTCAGTATTTTATGTTAATTCTCAAAAATGAATATCTGCAAATCTATCGATATAATTTCTTATTGTTTATACAGAGCGACGATAGTGAGACGCAATTCGATATTTCAATATATGGCTCTCACTATCGACATTTCGTTGATTCAATGATGATATAGAGAGATGTGATAGTGAGAGGGGAATCTATTACTACATGGTTCTCACTGTCGATAAATTGTTTACTTATCGATAATTTAGCGCAACGATATATTCGTTGTTTATATATGGCAATTAAAATGTTTAATTATTCAATTGTATATGTTTGACTCACCTCTGCATCCGAAAGGGCCCAGTCGCATTGCTGAAGGGGATGGAATTTTATACATACACTTTACAATTATAAACAATTAAACACATTGCCAATTCAATCCTAACTGTCTAATGCTAATTCGATTTTTTTTCTTATTTATTATTCTTCATAAAATTACATTCGATAGTTTGGGCCTACAATACAAAATTCATCGCAATAACAATGCATTTGTATACATATGTATTTGCTTCGGCATAATGCAATCATATACCCAATAATTTTATATGAGCATATGCCTCTGCAAATAACTACGTATGTACATATGTATACATGCTTACATATATGTATGTATGTACATATGTCTATTGCATGTTTGGTGAATGTGTGTGTATGAGTGTGCGAATGTGTGGGGAAACTAAAAATGAATTAAAGAAGGAAGAATAATAATCAAAACAAACAATAAACGAAAATGTTAACTAATAAGAAAAATAACTAATGAACTGAGAAATTAAGCAAATAAGAAATGAATAAGAAGGTATATAAGTAATAAGAAAATGAAAATGAAATTAAACTAACAAACTGATATAAATGAAAAGAAAAGAAATGAATTTAAATTAAATGATAAATGGGTTATGGCAATGTATGTATGTGTGGGTGTATGTGTTGTGTGTATGTACGTATGTACGTATCTACGTATGTAAGTTATAACCAGATAAGTTTCTCGGTTTGGAAAGAGGCGTGGTGATTAGGCAGCGCACCAGGCTCAGTTGCACTTTCAGCGGCGAAGGCCTGCGGCTATGATGCGTGCTGTTGGTCAAGAATCGACGGAATTTGACCGGTGTCACCTTGATGCCTGACACGAGGGCTAACACCACGTGGACAGTAAAGAAGTTCACAAGTTTTGTGCAGCGTAATTATTTATTGTTCTGTCTCCAATGACAGCTTATAATAGACTGAAGCTACCTTACTTTTCCTAGGTCCACGCATCCCATACTTTCTATCTCTTCTTTTGCCTCCATTCCGTGTACCGCTGGTGCTTATCAGCATCAACCAAAACTGCCTTTAAGTTTTCGAGTGTTGGAGTTGCAGCGTTGATACTCTTACAATAAGAGTAACACCTGCGAGCCCCAACAAATTGGGCATTGCTCTAGTGTAGGGAGTTAGAGAATGCAGTAGTCAGTTGACTATTGTTAACTACTCCCTCCTTTTAAAATATGGACGTCCTCGGCCATGTCCATATCGCCTAGGACTTGTTCCAAAGATGTGAGAGCCAATGGGAGATTTTCACGAATTCATAGAGCCTTTGAAGGGAAGACAGCCCTAACCCTGAGTGGTAGCGTATTACGTGGAGCCAGGTCAGCGATGCAAGTTGTGAAATTTTCTTGACGTGAGATACTCCGTGCCATTGGCGTAGGTGATTCGATCTTAGATGACCATGAACGAACTGTTCGGCCGTAGCTCGTACCTTGCTCGGCGCAGTATATGATGCTGGATGGAAATCTGTGGTGTAGATTTCGTGTCTTTTACAAAATGATGCAGCAGGTGGGCCATTGGTAAAGAAGCCACCGACCGTGATGCCTTCTTTCAGAAAAACTATCTATCTGCATGGACCAGGATAATGCTTAGTTGATTAAGTGAACAAATTACAAAATATTGGATATTTTACAATGACTTTCGCAGAAATTTTTTTCATAATCGCCGCTAATTTAAATTTTTGTGTTTATTTTACAACTTCTCTGGCAGCTTTTAAGTGTATTGAGATAAGTTTTTCGTCGATCAATGTCGCTTAAGTGAAAAAACTCGGAAAGCTACAGTCGGACGCTACCGACAGTAGGTGACCCTGTACTTTGATTTGCCCTGGGCGTCGATAATACCAGCTGCATATATGTATATACTCACAGACACATGCACATACATATAAACATATGTGTGTATACGTACACACATACACTTATACATACAAATATACACGCAAATACAAACAATAACCAATACTCATTAAGAAATTCATGCTCACAATCAAAAATCACGCATACGCCCTAGTGGCCGCATACGCTGTGGCTTCCCCCCTCCCCAAGCCAACTGCCTAGTACTGAAAATTCTTTGTCCAATATCTCCGGTGTTTATTATCCGATTGGGCTGCAACTCGCACCAAACATGCAAAGCACCTAAAGCTTTAATTCTGCAAAAAATGACCAGTGAATCCAGTGACTCTAAAACTGTATATACTAAGGACATTTTTGCAAATTTGAGGGGGAGGGGGATGAGATATCAAATTAAAAACATAAACTTGGCCTGCCTATGTAATACACGAACCAAAGAAAAAAATTACGTCTCTAGCTCTTATAGTTTCCGAGATCTCGGTGTTCATACAGACGGACAGACAGACGAGACAGACAGACGGACATGGCTAGATCGACTCAGCTCGTCGTCCTGATCAAGAATATATATACTTTATGGGGTCTGCGACGCCTCCTTCTGCCTGTTACACACAAATGTCATTTGCACAAACTTAATAGACCCTTTTGTACTTTTTTAAAGTACAGGGTCTAAAAATCAAAGGAAGTATAGGTCAGTGAAGCGAAATGAGTTATCGAATGTTATCCTTATGAACCACCCTCCCTTTTATCAGAACGGTGGTTCCCAGATCAGCTTCAACTGTGTTCTCTACGTACAGTGGGGTAACCTTGTCTCCTAAGCGTTTGTTGGATTTCACCAGTACCGTGTCACCTACCTCAAACACCCTATTTTGCCGAGCTGGATTATTTCGACTCAGCTGCTCCTGCTGTGCTTTCATTAGTTTCCCAACAATGTCTGGAGCAAGGTCAGCGCTCGCATAGAGAAGCTCAATTGGTTTTCTGTTCGTTACCGAGTGAAACGTTCTATTATATTCTATAGTTGCCTGGAGAAATAGCTGAACAACATCGTCTATCTTCCGTTGCAGCTTCAAGCATCTGGCAATCTCTAGGAGAGTGCTGTGAAACGTCTCCACTTGGCCGTTTGAAGTGCTATGCAGCGGGGGAGCGTTAACCACATCTATGCCGTATTGCCCTTTGAGCAAGGATCGAATCGTTTCAGAAACAAAAGCCGGTTTGTTATCGCAATATATGGTCGTAATACTCGGAAAAACATTGACCAACTGTAAAATTGGAGCTTTAATATCTCCAATAGTACGCGAAAAAATAGGCTGCACCAAAGAAAACTTGGAAAACTTGTCAACCGCAGTGAGGAAGTATTTTCCGGCAGTTGAGAATATGTCGATATGCACTATCTCTCCTACGCGCGCAGGTATTGGAGTCACTCCAAACTCCTGCTTTCTTGGATGCCTTTCGTATTTTGCTTTCTCACACACTCTGCAATTTACGACCACTTCGGTTGCTATTTTGCCCATTTTCGGAAAATAATAGTCGAGTAAGACCTGCTTGACATTCTCCTGGGCAGCCCTGTG